>ML213510.1:302229-382593 GCA_004369045.1 Heliocybe sulcata | reverse complement strand
TCGTGGTCGACCAAAAGCCAAGTCCTGAGGCTGCTCCGGCAGGAGGTTGACGAGGGCGCTGCCAGTAGACAGGCAGACGCGAAGAGGACCCAGACCAGAAAGGAGGACCAGACGGTGGAGGGATGACTCGAAGAGCGTATAACACTGAAGCTGTTTTGACACAGTTGTTGTTCATAATGCTTGACACTTGCTTTATACTTGCTAGTGGTGGGCGGAGAGAACCTGCGCCAGCTATACGTTCAGATTTATACATGCCTCGCCATTAGGCCGCTGGATGTCTCTCTCAGTCCCGCGACAGCGGCGACGTCGAGAAGAAACGCGTGTCTCGGTCAGATGAATAACCTCAGGAATCGCAGCCAAGTCTTGGATCGAGTGACAGTCCATTCCGAAATCTCGGGTTGTGATGGCAGGGAAATGGCGCTCCTCGCGCAACTGTATCGGCCTCACTGAGCAGATTATTGTTTCGCGCCGAATAATTCATACACCTCGAGAGTGAGGTTGAGGCGAGGAGGGCACGAAAGGAAAATGGCGGCCAATCATGACGCTGTGCAAGGGTTCGACATACGCTCAAATTGTCATAAGCCAATCAGAAGCTAGCTTAACACTCTCGACCGGCAAGTCCCGGGTTGTGGCGGAAGGTAGGACTACCGATGTCTGCGCAACCTTTCGTGCTCTACAAATCATCGAAAATTGAACTAAATATGCCAAGTATCTCCAGTCCTGCTATCTGAGCCCGCAGTGACTGGTGTGTCGACGATGTGCGAGCGGCATGACCAAAAATTGCACAGGGTTAAAGTTAGTCATTGACGCCTAGTCGATTGCTAGCCTAGGTCCGTCACGCACAGATCCATGATCACAGGGAACAATGGACTCCAAATCCATCGAGGCGACAAGAAGACAGTTCAGGAGGAATGATGCATAATCTTCGTTAGAGCTTTTGCACTTACTTGAGCAACGTAGCTCCAGTCCCAACAATAAGGTTTCAGGGAAAAGGCGGAACATGATGAGCGGGATGCAGATAATAAAATATAAGTTACACGAGACGGGGAGGACGCCTCTTCAAATCCTCTACTTCCTGTCTCAGACGCTTGTTCTCCTCGTCCAGCCGTGCCGAGCGTTCTGCGAGTTTCTGCCAAGACGGCCGGTAAGTACCACAGCAGGCAGCCACTGCAAATAGGGCTCACAGCTTTCAACGAGGTAACGGTGGAGAGAATGCTATCCAATGTCGCCTCCGACAACTCGACCGCCTGTTACGGACAGTTTTAGGATACACGGCATCCCAAGGCTCCTGTACCGCTCACCGTATCGGCAGCCTTCTTCTTCATCTCCGCAATCATCTCCGCGGCTCTTTCTTGTTCATAGCTCGGCGCTGCATTTGCAGGCGCAGGCATCGGACCCTGAGCTGTACCGATCTCGTCCCTCCTGTCCGGCCAGCTCAACGACCAGCTATGGGGAGCAGCAGGCTCGGATTGAGTAGTAGGCAACTGCTCCCGTGGCTTGTGTCGCATGCATGCGTGGGGACGGTAGTCACCATTCCTATCATGGCTCCTCATCCACACAGCGGTGGCAAAACCTCCGAGAGCGAACCAGATGATGCGGGTCACGAAACGTCCTGGGCCACGATGATAGTGATGGTGCCAGTAAGGATAAGGATGAGGATTTGGAGGAGTAGACATATTGGAAGGGATTGTCAGACTTGGGGAGTTGTTCGCGGGTAAAATTGTCAATACATCTGGCTGAGGCGACAATTTATATACGACTTCAATCCAAGTCCATACGGGCTGCCGAGCTCCCAACGTCAGCACACTGATCCTCCGCTTGTCAGGAGGAGCATAGCAAATAGTGTTTCAAGCGCACTTGAGGTGCGGCCGAGGGGACGTGCATGAGCGTGTATAGTACACCGGTGAAGCCGAGCAGACGCGTAGATGGGGTCGACGCGTCCGGAATCTTCCGCACGTGCCGCGCTGCCGCCTGTAAGCGCAAGCAGTCGGTCACCCCAGGACTGCAGAGTCATGTCTGATGCTCTTACGCTGGCTGATACTGTCTCATTTTCTTTCGCTGGTGCACTGCTGAGCGATGACAGTGGCCCCCTGCTCCAGAAGATGTCGAGCCTGATTTCGTAGGAGCTCCGCACATATGGCCGACGGTACCCTAGCTTGCTGTACTGTTATTGTCTTCAACAAATGGACCGATTTCTCCGGGCTGCGCTACACATTGTTGGCCCGGTTATAACGTATATATGTGGCCAGCTCAGTCATACGTCCCTTCGGATCACGAGCAGGCCAAGGTATGGACAGATACAATACTGATAGATACCGGACCGTCCACACTGGCAAACATACTTGTTGACGAGGAGCAACATACTCCATTAATGTCGGGACAGATTACCACGGTTGAGAGTCAAGGGCAGGAGCCAATAGGAGCGCTTGGACTGATTCGGGCTACGCTTACCAATCGAGAGGGTACCAATATTAATTGTGATCGACTACATACTCAAGTCTACCTGTTACCATGATTGCAGTTCAGCACGCAGTCGATCCCCTCTCTGTGCCATCCGACGCTCCAGAGCATTGCCCGGTATGTTGGCAACACCTTCAAAGAAGCATCTACTTACATGTCTATTCATTGTAGGGTACCGAGTCCGAGCTCGCGGGCAAGACGGATGCTTGCGCCGGATGCGCGAACCAAGATATCTGTGCGTCTGGGGAAACGAAGGGACCCGACCCTGCCTTGCCGCTGGTGCGCGAACGTATGTCCAGTGTGAAGCGGAAGATACTCGTTCTATCGGGCAAGGGAGGGGTAGGCAAGTCGACGTTCACGGCACAGCTGGGGTGGGCGTTTTCCGCGGACGACAGCGTGCAGGTACGTTTGTTGTATTCCTCATCTATCAGTCTGGACTTACAAAAGTGTAGACTGGTATCATGGACGTGGACATCTGCGGTCCATCTATCCCCACAATCCTGGGCATCGCCTCAGAACAAGTACACGCCTCTTCCTCCGGCTGGTCACCGGTATACGTGCAAGACAACCTCGGCGTCATGTCCGTCGGCTTCATGCTTCCCTCCTCAAAAGACGCTATCATGTGGCGCGGGCCCAAGAAAAACGGCCTAATCTCCCAATTCCTCAAAGACGTTGACTGGGGCGACCTTGACTACCTCCTCGTCGACACCCCGCCCGGTACCTCTGACGAGCATCTCAGCATTGTGCAGTACCTCAAAGAAAGCGACATCGACGGCGCGGTCGTCATCACCACCCCGCAAGAAGTCGCGCTGCAGGACGTCCGCCGCGAGATCGACTTCTGCCGCAAAGTCGGGATACGCGTGCTCGGCGTCGTGGAGAACATGTCTGGCTTCGTCTGCCCATCTTGTAAGACCGAGAGCCAGATATTCAAGCCCAGTACGGGTGGGGCCAAGAGGATGGCAGTCGAGATGAAAGTCGACTATCTGGGTGCTGTCCCTCTGGATCCACGGATAGGCAAGAGCGCCGATTACGGCGTCAGCTTCTTGGACGAGTATCCAGATAGCCCTGCCAGTATAGCGTACATGGATATCATTGACAGTACGCAATTCACTCTCGCTCTTTGTTTCATCGCACTGATCTTATGCCCCTAGGAATCAAAGAGATTCTTGGCGACTGATTTATAGATAGAACCCACTTCGTCTTCCTTCGTTCCAAGTTCGCTTTAGTCATGGCTGTATCGATGCATTCACGTCTGTATCCATAAGCACAGTTTTATATCTCTATCTTACATGTAATGCAAGGATTGGTCTAGTTGTCATCTATAGATTGTACGGTGAATCTAACGGTATATATGGGATCATGGAAAATGCAAAACATCACGGGACGTGGAATTTATGATGGTCTCCGCCGTCGCCTCTCTCCCCATCGCCGGTGTCACCATTGTCGTCTACAGGATCGAAGTCCCTCGGGACTTCAGACGCCGGAGCGTCCGCGTCGGTAACGTCCCTTTCTTTGATATACTTCGCAAGATTGGCGAGGTCTGCGGGAAGCCCATCGACGCTCTCGTGTATGGAGACTGTAGACAACGTCCGCAGCATCCTGCGAGGGAACGTGCCCATGCCCACTGCCTGCGAGACCGTGCGGGACCGTGCGGGGACGACATAGCTCTCGCTAGGGAACGCTACGCTGTTGCTACCTACGACACCAGGAGCCATGGCGCCTGCCGCTGGATCTTCGACAGACGCCGGTTCTTCGCGAGACGGGGGAAGCGTCTGTTTTGTCACGTATGGCGAACCGGTGTAGGAATCCCGGCGACGAGGGCCAAAGAAGCTCGATCGCCGCGAGTACGCCAACACAGGATCTGTTGGGGTCATAGTACCTGGAGGATGCGCAGTCTCGCTGACCGTGAACACGTCGGTCTCCGGTATTGTTGACTCGGGTTGTTCTGGGATCGATGGGAATGCCTTCTCCACAGTCTCTGATACGGCCAGAGAGTGATCTCTCCTGTCGCGACTCAGGGTGCGCTCCTGCTCCTCGGGTAGCTCGAAGGGGAACGTCCGGACCTCCCGACGATAGTCCTGGATTTCTTTCCATATCGCACCACGGAACTGCTCTATCGTCTCCAATTCTTCTACTTCCTGCCATCTGGCGAACTTGGCAGGACAACTGGGTTCATCATCTATGTCGTGGTATGAGGATAGCCAGGGGTGCTCTAGAGCTTGGGTTACAGTCATCCGGGCAGCAGGGTCAAACGTTAGCATTTGCGTGAGGAGTTCGATAGCTGCAGCATGGTCAGATTACTTGAGAACGAGGTTGTATGACCGCAGACAAACCTTGCGGGTCAGCGTTCGGGAATAATTTCTGGAAACGTACTGTCTTCTTGAACGGCAAGGAGCGAATGTAGGCTTGCGCCTGCGAATCGTCAATACTCCGCCGCAAAGACGGATGTTCGTCTTACCCTGTCGCTGCCTATTCGCCTAATTACTTCATCGTCCGGTGTACCTTATCAGAATATCATTGAACATCCCGCACGAACTGTATGACCGGCGTACCTAACACGTCAAGGATCTTGTTGAGCTGGTCAACTGCCAACAGCGATACGGCTCTCAGCATGTAGTGACTACCTAAACAAAGTGGTATGCTGACCGTAACTGGAGGCGGACAGAGTTAGGCTGCTAGGTAAAGAACGGGAAGAGGAGCCGTGCTCACTCCTTGCCCTTGAACAAGGGTTTGGCCATCAACAGCTCGGCAAATATGCAGCCTATTGACCAGACATCGACTACAGAAAACGAATGTAAGCATAAGGTCACGATGTACATTGTACAACATACTTCCAGTATTGTATTGCCTACATATGATCTTTCAGTCATGTCTCTGATATCGAGGGAAACACGTTCACTAACCTGAACGCTAGCATAAGCTCAGGAGCTCGATACCATCGCGTCGCGACATATTCGGTCAGTTGTGTTTGGTTACCGTCAGGAGAATGCTCAAAACCCCTGGCCAGGCCAAAGTCGCAGATCTTCAGTTCGCAATCCGCATTTACTAGCAAATTGCCTGGCTTGAGATCCCGATGTACCACGGAAGCGGAGTGGATGTACTTCATTCCTGAGAAGGACTCAACGAAATATTCCAGAACGAGAGCTGGAATCTATGGCACCTCTTAGTATCTGATAGAGAAAGTATTGTACGTGTTCGTTCGTTAGTTGTTGACCGGACTTGATGATTTGGTGTAAATCGGCTAAATACTCCCATGAAGTCTCCCTATGATAATGGTGGATCTGGACGGGATTGGCGTACCTTCCATGGGCTTCGAATTCATTGTAAGAACATCAAGAAGAGTAGCAAAAATATACAAGAATCTCGTACCTCCATGAAGATATAGCTAAGAACAATGACTCAGAGGCAGGTCGCATAGTACAGAACCAAAAGACCCACATCTCATCGGCGTCAGGGGAAATGGCATCCAGGTCTATCATCCCAGTGATGTTCTCGTGGTTAGAGAAGTGCCTGAGAAGGGTAATCTCTCGAAGAGCTCGCTTTGCCAGCTGCACTTTGTCGAACACACGGGAAACTTGTTTAACAGCAACTGTTTCTCCTGATATCTCATCAAGAGCAGAGCTACACATCATAGTCAAGATCGTGCAGGGATGCAGAGTTCGGAATGCGTACATTACGACGCCGTACGCCCCGGAACCCATTTCGCGGATAAGTTTCCATCGCTTCTCGACATGGAATACTTTGCCATAGGATGAGTGCAACGCATGATACCCTCTTCCGTGATACCGAGGCATCTTCAGCGATAACTGCCGCAGTTCTGAGCAGATATGCTTACCTTCTCCTCAGATTCTCTTCGGAAGTAGGATTCGACATTCTACGGACCCTCGATCGACCTCGATTTCCATCCCAGGACGTCGGCGATGGTCGCGTGGACGATGACGGGGCATTACTTTCGGATTGCTCCCGCTTCGCAGCCCCGGGAGAAGTCGACGCTTGCTTTGGCGAAGGCTCTTTGGAGGGTGCGTCGCCGCTCATAGACCGCGAAGAGGTAAGATGTGGCCCGACGACGAGCAGGACGACGAGCTCAGTGAAACAAGCAACAAGCGCAGGGGTGGTTTGTAAACAAGAGGCTACAGCAGGGTCGGAGCGGTTAACTTGACGTACATCAACACGGAGCCGCGGATACGAAGCCTATTTGTAGTCCATCTGAGATTAGATGCACCTCGGCTAGATCATCCTTGCGTTTAATGACCTTTCACTCATTGCGGCCTTTACCACGTCTATTCTGTTATGTGTACCGCCTGAATACAACTTTACAATACCATAGTCATGCACTATGAAAAAATCAGTCCGAAAGCTAATAGCACTATGCAGGTGCTGCCGCGACAGCCTGCGGTGGTTGCGTTGTCGCAGTGTCATCACCTAGGAAATCGAGGTAGCCAGCCTTCTGCGCTTTGTTACCGGCCTTCTTCATGACGTACTCGCGCAGACCTGCTTTTAGACTTGGCTGCTTTTCGACGAGATCCCTGAGCTGGTCCTTCGGAAGCTGCAGCAAGGCCCCGAAGCTGGATGGCGCTATAATCTTAGCGCACCGGATGAACCCTTCCCAGAGAGGCGGGTTCGTCCAAATCTTTTTTGTGATAAGACGCGACAGCAACGTCGTGGAGACGAACCCGACAAGAGATTTGTACGTTGTCACTGCCTGTATGACCTGAACGGCTGTGAGCGATCTATCTCCATTCCACGGCAAATCGGGCCTACCGTCCGCAGGAACAACGTGGGTAACACGGGTTGATCCACAATTTGCTGCATCACAACGGCAAGGATTTCCGACCGGAAGACGTCCGTCATGGAAAAACAGATCCCGATAGCTAAGGAACGGATTCAGGGATAGTCTTAAGGACAACGGGACGGCGCATACCTTCGATGGCCGCTTTTAAACCAATTTCCTTCTCGGATGAATGCAGCAGCACCATGAGCTCTGCCGGAGTCAACAATTCGCTCTGCCGCACTCGAGGCAAGTTCGAGGTGACAGTGCCGAACGTCTCCGGGGGAGTTGTGACGATAGCACTGAATACCGAGCGGACAAGGTTCTTCTCCTCAACATTACCGTTGAGGATGGAGACAATACGAGGCAGATGCCGCACAATGTCGGCCTTCAATGACTTCAGATCTTGGCCCTACTCACAGACTTAACTGCACGCACCTTATCCATCTCGGCAATAATGGGAATTAGGAATCTAGCATCCAGGTCGCGTTCAGTAATGAGACCTTTCACCAACGCAACGAGCTGAGGACTCGGCCGGCCATTTTCCGTAAAGATAGTAAGGACCCGCAAGGCCAACGACTCGGCGCCTGGAGGGAATGTACGCAGAAGAGTCAGGAGTTTGCCGTGACTTGACCCTAAGGACCGGATAAGCGGTGTAATGAGCTCCTTAACAGTATCCTGGACATGCGACTCCATTTGTCCATACGAGGTGAATATCCTACCCGGATTGTCAATGATAGCAGACTCATGGATTGGACTGGATACATACTCATCCAGTAATTCGGGGCTCTTCACTGAGAGCGCAAATAGAAGCTCCACGTGCTGCAGAACTTGAGCATTCTGTACAGGAACATGAAGTTCCTCTGGCAAGTAAGGTGTTTGCACGAGGTCTTCAGCGGGCAACTGGCCGTCCTCCTCGTCCTCAGGCTGGCCTTCGCCGTTCATCTCGACGTCACTATCCGCGTGTTTCTCCTTTGGTTTGCGAGACTGCAGTCTGCGCAGAATCTGCAAAGCAAACTCGCGGACCATACCACCCATAGGTTGCACGTCGGGGACCCAACGTTTCACAGTGTTGATGGCCGCTCCACGAGTGATCTTCTCTGCAAGCAAGGTCAATGCATGAGTACTGTGCCACTATGAGATGGGGTACCTACCCGAATGCGTGGTCAGCTCCAATAGTATATTCATGGACTCGTATCGCAGGGTCGGCCTCTGGAGCACAAGTTCTCTCAGAGTCGTAAACCCAACTTGCATACTGGGCGGCTGTTCAGTGCATGGAACGACATAGATGGCGCAGTATACTCACCGCTCGGACTCCAAGCAGAGCTCCCGCAGCATCTCGAGAACATCCGGAGGTATTGACGGCAGGTCAAGCAAGAAACGGGTAAACGTGCGATCCCTGGCATCCAGATGCGTCTGATGAGCGGCGAGAATCTGGCTCAACCAGATATCATAGTTTGGCCTCTGTATGCTCGGATCAGCGGCTAGCATGTATATCATGGAGATGGACAATAGTACCCAGTCGGGATCCTCCGCGGACCGTATTCGATCGTTATACCATTCTTCGTTCATCCAGGTCGTAGCGAGTCGTACTCTGGGTAACGCTGAGCCCGTCGTCGATTCACATCAGACTGAATGATACGAACCTTGTCGAGAAACTCTCCATAATGTAGTCGCACAGTCTCTGCCGGAGCCGCTCTTGTCGAGCAAAGAGCTGCACATCATCCTTCGAATCCCCTGCAGACTCGGCCTCATCGCCCTCCTTGGGCGGTTCCACCACTCTCGTGACCATTCTGATAATCAGCAACATCCACAAATCTGTAGCAGCCATCTTTGATGGATTGACCGCGGCATCGTCGCCCGGGCTCACCACATCCACTCCTTCTCGTATGCGAGAAATCGACGATCGTATTAAGGCGTCACGATCTTCTTCTGACCATACTTTCGGTGGTGGTAGTTTGAGTTCTGCAAGCAAGTCGATATCGATAGGCTCTGGAACGCCCAGATCCGCCTCTTCTGCGATAGGTTGGTCACCACCAGACAGCTACGAAACAAGGCTGAGAACACCGGTAATTTCAATGACCACGATGACAGACCTCCAGATTGAGCTTATCGGGTTCATACTCCATTTCTTCCTCGTCAATGTCCATCTGTAAAGGATCAACTGGTTCCTCCTTCACTGGCTCCGGAGCAGGTGGTTCAGGAGTAGCAGCTTTAGGCTCGGAACGTGCGGGCACAGTGGCTGGGGTTAATGTCGATGGGCCTGGCACGGGGGCGGCGGGGGGAGCTGGAACGGCGGGGGTGGAAGTGGGAGCAGTTGCAGGGGTTGCAGACCTCCTAGTTTCCCGGTACGTCTGCACCAAGGCTTGTAGTGCAGGCTCCGGGAACGCATATAAGTTTGCTATGATAAGGTCGTTAATGAGGTTGGTTGGTAGTGTCGTGAAATCGAATGACGCGAGAAATGCCGCCGCCGCCGCCGCGCTCTCGTCAGATTCCAACTTCGTGCGTTTGGGATCTGGCGGCTGTTCCTGCTGAGCGCTAGGCGGTCGTTTCCGACTTGCTTCTGCCGCAGCTACTTTGCGAGCCTTCTCTTCGGCAGCTGCCCGGTCCATCCGTGCACCCTGGACCGCGAGCGCTTCATTGATTTGTGAAGCAAAAGGGGCTCCTTGGGGTGTTCTAATAGAATGGTCAACCAGATGGAAGCAAGTGAGACAGAGTAACGGACCGTGAAATATGTATCAAGAGGATCCGAACGGCTTTCTCGACACTCTTTACGGATGAGTGTGGAAGCCCAGCAAGAGCGTTCGGCGTCCATTGCGTAAGTGCCGTGACGACAATTTGAACCATTGGCCCAGGTCGGTTCTTGACCAAGCCCGCCCAACTGTTCAGTATAGCGGACAAAATATCCGGATTCCTGAAATTGGTTCAGTTAGTAGTTTAGCGGCACATACGAAGTCGTCGAACTTACGAGCTCGTGTATAACATTGTTATTATACCTTCGAGTAGTTTAACTCCCTCTTGTTCAAGCGCAGCGACAGGAAGGAACGGATGGTCGCCCGGACACATGGCTAAATTCGGGTCATTCTTGTTCTGGAGCTAAATTCATATTTCATTGAATACGTATGGACATCCAAAGAAACTGTGATAACTACCCTAGGATCAGCTACCCCTCTGGTCTGGACCAGGACTACCCGCTGCATGAACTTCACGGCAGCCAATTTCACACCCATGGGTACACCCGGAGCCCGCACAAACTCAAGAATTTGACCCTTCACATGCACAAGGACATCCCACATCTGTCGAAGACTGCGGTTGGTACATCTAATGACACGCCGAGTGGCGTCAATGAGATGAGACGGTACAGAATAAACGGACGTGCTTACAGGACGCGAAATAACAGAGGGTACACCGTGGCGAAGGTCTGTACGACGAGTTTCACGGTGTTGGGATTAGGATCATGGAGAAGACCCGCTAGCGATTCAACCGACTGGGAAGCCACTAAGAATACAAGGATCCGTTAAGCGCGAAGTTCGGGACGCTGAGACTGAGACTAAGACACGCACGATCCGTGCGCACGTCGACAGAAAGACTGGAGCGACATATTGCGAAATGTAACAAGTCCAAGACCCATCTCTTGAGGACAGAGTCCCCGGCACCAGACAGAGTCCTGATGAGGGTTTTACAGAGAATAGGTATGGGACCCGGGTGAGCTTCAAGGGATTCACGTAACGCAGCAAGTAAGTCTGCCTGTTCCTTGGAGTCAGGCGGGACGGCTAATGCTGCAGAGAGGGCCTGCAAGGGATCTAAGGGATTTCCTGCCATTCTGCAAGACCGACTGCCCTACACTTGCCACCGACAGCCGGGTCAGAGCGCTGCAGTACTGCCCGCCCCTTCGCTCCGTCGGAGTTCCAATTCCCGTACTCTCCCACCTATTCCGGACACTATGGTCGGTCGCGCATACCGTGCTCGCTGCATTGCTCGTCGAACTCACACCATGCCGGACACATCTAGGCTGCTCAGCAATCGCAAGGCATTCAGACCCTTCTAGAGGCTGAGAAAGAAGCGGCCAAGATCGTTCAGCAGGCCCGCCAATGTACGCGAATACCTGCCTTACTGTGTCTCGTTCGGAACCCTGATTTCTCCTTTCAGACCGCGTCCAGAAACTGAAGGATGCTCGTACGGAGGCTCAGAAAGAGATAGAAGAGTACAAGAAGGCAAAGGAGGCTGAGTTCAAGGAGTTTGAGGCTTCAGTACGTCGCCAGGATCTCGTTATAGGGGCGGTACTGATGTCATATCTAGCATGCAGGCGTTATCCAGAGCACCCAGTCGTCCGTTGACCAGGAGACAGAAGTCAAGCTTCAGGAGATCACTGATCAGTACAACACTAACAAGGACAAGATGGTCAAGAAGCTATTAGACCGTGTTGTCCTCGTCCAGCCAGAGCTGCACCGCAATCTCAGGAAAGTCGGCCAGTAACAGGGCATTGTCCAGGTGGTGTACACCCAATAGCATGCCATTGTCTGCCCATCCTATAATTACAATATGGTTGATACAGATACGCTATCCTGCAATCCGCATATTATATGTGGTACAATACGTATAGAGGTAGCGACGGATGTAAAAGTCAGAAATAAAGAGAAGCGATAATCGAAAAATATCTCGTACAGAATCGTCGCCTATGGCTCATTGGCAAGCCACGGCATACCTACCGGTACCCCTGCTGCAGGGTGCGGGTGGTGTGTTGCGTCCATCATATTCACTGTCCCGTCTCTCGTCGCAGGCGACGGATTTGTGCCATTCCACGGAGCGCTGACCGGCCCATTAGGATCGCCAACGGGCCTCCATGTCTCGAGCAGCCCGCTGGCCTTCAAAGAAGGTAGCAGTGGTCCTGAACCGTCTGCGCGCTCAGACCGGCCGTCGGGTACGTATGGGTCATCCAGTTCTTGGTTTCCAGGTTTCGCGTTTGGGGGCGGGACAGCGAATGGGAATTCGGGTGGCCTCGACGTCGGGCCCGCAAGAGCAGCAGTATATAGCTCGGGTGGATGCGGTGACTGCGAGCTGAGGGCCAGGTCCTTGATTTCAACACCCCAAAACTCCTGGTAAGCTGCGGACCATTCCCGTAGCTGCTGGTTATCCTCTTTGCAATATTTATAAAGGGGCTATATGTCCGAGAAGCGGTTAGTCAGACCTTTTCCATGTTTGACGGAAAGCGTACCCAAAGTATAGCAGCCACTGACAGACACAGTATTTGTTAACGGACAGTACAATGCCATAAACTTCCACTCACATATGAAACTGTTTTTAGCTCTGTTGCCCAGCGACGACAAAATCTGGTTCAATGTCGACCGTGCCCAGTCGAGCATGGAATTCGGAGGTTCGCCCTTGATCGACCGCTTCAACTGCGGAGACCAGTACTTCACGCGCTGTCACCCCGCGCAACATGCAAACCACTCACCTCATTTATAGCCAAGACGCACGATGCGTGCACGGCATGCATAAAGAAGAAACACCACGCGCCAGTGTTCGAGCTAGTCTCGAACATCGAGATCTGTAGTTGCAGATTTTGCTCATTGAAACGCAGATGCTCGGCTAGACTCTGGGCCCAATCCTATGCAGACGACACGATAAGTCTAGTCTCAAAAATGATCAGCAAAAGACAGCACGCACGTCAAGCTGTTTCTCGGCATGCTGCAACAGGATAGCACGCGCCCGGTCATCTTGCAGCATTCCGCCATCTAAAGGAGGAGCTACATTAAGCTTGACGATACGGGGCGTGTTAATAGGTACGCACTACAAGACGGGCAAACTTTAGTCTCAAACTCCGTCATGATCTTCGTGACCCGGATAAGATGCCCGAACTCCGAAGCATACCGCATCCGTGGCGGCGGAAAGTGGAGGTATTCTGCTTTGGTCACCAGACCAATGTAAGGACACCCTCAAGACGCGGGAGGTCAGGACACGCACCTGGCAGAGTAATATGCACAGCCAACTCGAAGCTGGTCTCGTCCACCGGCAGACGGACGTTCTCATTTTGCCCATCAGGGCGCAAAAGCATGGACTTGTGGGCATAGGTCTGGCGAAGGAGTTCAATCCAGTATATGAACCAGAAGACCCTTCTTAAACATTCGCGCTCGATGGAGCCGCGTATGTGCTCCGGCGAAGGCAGAGGAGTGATGACTGGATTGTCTGGGTTGTGCACTCCCGCGGTTTCTAGAATACCAAGCGCGAGGTCTGAGCAGCAGCTGCACTAAGCATCATGGCTAGAGAATGAAAGTGAGGAGACAACGAACCATGGTACTTGACAGGAGCCGTTGTCGGATGAGACGTTTGAACGACATGCATCTGCAGGAGACACAACGCTTGCGCTGTCACCAGATCAGGCGGGCAGCACAGCCGACCTGCCGAGTCGAACATCATGGTTACCGCCTCATTGAAAAACTTCTTGCCTGCCAAGCGGGCAGGACGTGTTCGTATCCCCGGCTGCTTCGATAAGGGAGCTGCCAGGGCGTAGATGGCGTGAAGGAGATACGGCGGGACGCCGTTGTGGCTCAAGGTAGCAGAGAAAGATGGCTTGTGCAGTATGAGCCGCGAGGGGTGGCAATGGGTGAAGAACACTAGTTCCAACCGTCAACTGGCACGAAGGACAAAGGTGGAGACGACGACTTACGATTGACAAGCTCTCGGGTGAGCGCGGCATCCGGGCTTGTCGAGCGTTCGAGCGACGGCGGTCTCATGAGGAGCGCTTGCGGCGGCGAGGGAATCATCGGAGCGCTGTAATTGGGCGCTTGCTCGACCCGCCGACGCTTGCGGTCTCCTGTCCCGTCCAATTCTTGCAGATCGCTGGAACCAAGTGGCGACGGCAATTGGACAGGCTGCGTCTGAGGGTGAGTACGCATCGCGGCAGGACCAGCGTGGACTGGCGCGCCATCCAGAGCCGCGTTCTGCCCACGTGCCTGGTTGTCCTCCGAAGGATGACCAGCGCGAGGAGCTGGAACGGGTCGGCCAGACGCATCTGTATAGGTGCATTCTTTCGATGCAAAATAGCTGTTGACCTATCAATAATGACCAGCGACTGTCTCGCGAGGGTGGCATACCAGTTGCTGCATGGTGCTAAACACAACACCGTCAGCACGAGATTCAAACGGCGCAGAGGTGGAATAGACTTGCCAGTACCGTCGCACCGTCTCTTACTCTTGTGGCAAGCGTCGCACGCCTTGAAGTAGTAGGTTGAGCTCGACGTCGTCCGGAATAGAGGAGAGGCGCGTACCTTTGCCAACCGTTTGCGCTTTGGGACCTTTGCACAAGCTGCAGGCTGCTTGTGATCGCGGTTCCCGGCCTCCTGGGCGTAATGATTGTGGGATACGGGCATGCGAACGTCCATCGGGCCAGGAGGAGACACAGACGACTTTGAGCGAAGAGCGGAAGCAGAAGGAGAGATACTAGAGGAATTACTAGAGCAATCCATGTTCGAAGGGGAAAGCACAGACAGGTTGGACAGGAAAGCCAATGATAATGCTGCGAGAGAGATGTGCCGGGGGGTGCACCAAGGCGCGCGACTTGTCAAATCGTGTATATGCGACAAAGTGCGCGCAGGTGGGTCTGTCGACGAGGAGGAGGAGGAGGAGGAGGAGGAGGAAGACAAGAATGAATCAAAGCAACATTATTCTTGTCAGAAGAACGACGCCGAACGAATCCGAGGGACCCTTGCTCTCGGATACCAATGCCGCCGGCTAACAACTCAATACTCCGGTCGGTTCTATCGAATCACGCAGATCGCCTATATGTACAGTAACAGCTGCAGTGCATGCGTATGGTGCGTCTGTTAATTGTACTGTGTCTACAGAATTCAGTGTATTATACCAAATTACACCTGCAACCAGCTTGCGCTGTGTGGCCGCACCGCCAACTGGTGTAATCAATGACCCGGGCTAACCGCCGGCTCATCTACCTGCATCATAGCGGCAGAACACGCGGCGGAACGCATTTCAGGGGTGCGAACACGCCCATCACAGCGGCAGCGCTCTTCACATCATTCGGAATTTCCCCTATGCCATCTGCCAATTAATGGGGTCTCTTCGGCATTAAAGTCGCGGACGTACTCGCTACTTAGGCCCAGGGTCCTGCCACATCCAACAACACCAGGGGGCTTCCAGTCTTGATTGTTCCGGCGCGTTGAAGATAGCACGAGAAATCGTCACGATAGCATGTCATAGTTACTGCAATAATACAGATAGAGGGCGTAACACGAGTAGCGAAGTAAGCGCTTAATCGAATAGACCGAAGCCCATGTCGTCGTCGGACTCCTCCTGCAGAAAAGTCGCAAGGCATGACATCAGACACCACATGACAATCCGGACAATTGCGAAGCAGGCGAACCTTCTCTTCCTCCTTCTCCTCGGCCTTCTCCTCCGCAGCTGCAGCTCCGCCAGCAGCAGCACCACCGGCGGCAGGGGCAGCAGAAACGGCGCCGCCGGCAGGGACCTGTAACGCCGGTAAGTTCCGTGATATGCAGATTGAGAAACCCAGAACGTACGGAAGCCAGCTTGGACGAACCCTCTGCAATCAGCTAGACACGCAAGGCCGCATGTAAATGATTGGACGACACGAAAACTGGCGATAGTACTCACCTCGTTGACGTCCTTCCCCTCGAGCTCAGAGATGAGCTTCTCGAGACGCTCCTCGTCAGCCTCAATGCCAACAGCAGAGAGGACCTTCTTGATGTCGTCAGCGGAGGGGGAGGCCTTGCCGCCGATTTGAAGGAGGAGGTAGGCAGCGAGATGGCGCATCTGGGGTAGCAAGATCAGAATACCGCGTCGTTCCCCTCCCGACTTGGTACGAACTTTGTATCAGATGGTCTGGAGTGAACGAGGATGCGGTAGCCACAAATCACTATTGCAGAGGCTTCAGCGCGTACAGAGGATGTGAACTGGCAAGATTGCGCACCTTTAATCCCGGAGGAAGACCTGTGGATTCTATCCGACTGATGGTTTAGGTGACTTGGAACGAGCAACTTTCGAGACGCGCCGGTTCCGACGTACTATACAGTACCGCGTGGCGAATCCCGCGCCACACTTACCATATCGAAGTTTACGCGGAGTCCCAAACCCCAATCCGGCTGCAGTCCTACACGACGACAAGCTCAGCGACAAACGCCTCCCGCAAACAACCATGGTATGAGTTTCGGTTGCTGATGACGGCCGGAGGTGCTGACGGTGATCATGGCAGGCTGACGTTACAGACCCACAAGTTGCCGCTGACCTCAAGAAGAAGCGGACGTTCCGTACGTTCTCCTACCGTGGCATCGAGCTCGACAAGCTCTTGGATCTGAGCAATGAAGAGGTGTGCACCCCCATGTCCTCAGCACTTATTATTTTGTGCTTACGACTCCGCATCATCGTATAGTTCATGGAGGTAAGTTCTGTCGGATTGCAGTAGAGGAAGGCACGCAGTAAAACCAATCTAACAGGTCGTGCACGCCCGCGCCCGCCGTCGGTTCCAGCGGGGCTTGAAGCGCAAGCCCATGGGTCTCATCAAGAAGCTCCGGAAAGCTAAGAAGGAGGCGCCGCCAAATGAGAAGCCTGCTGTAGTCAAGA
Organism: Heliocybe sulcata; assembly: GCA_004369045.1. NCBI lineage: Eukaryota > Fungi > Basidiomycota > Agaricomycetes > Gloeophyllales > Gloeophyllaceae > Heliocybe > Heliocybe sulcata. The sequence continues at coordinate 365,772 of ML213510.1, read as the reverse complement.
CCCACCTACGTGACATGATTATCGTCCCGGAGATGATTGGCAGCGTCGTCGGTATCTACAACGGCAAGGTGAGTCGTACTCGCGCCTATGTCAGGCTTCCATAGGCGTTCGGTGTTGAAGATCCGCTGCAGGTCTTCAACACTGTTGAGATCAAGCCCGAGATGACTGGCCACTATCTCGCGGAGTTTTCATGTTCGTACAAGCCCGTCAAGCATGGTCGCCCTGGTATCGGTGCTACGCACTCGTCTCGATTGTGTGTACCTTTCTTCCTCAGTCTGGACTCATATATATTGACTTCTCCGTGCAGCATCCCCCTCAAGTAAACTGGCATGTTTTACTTGTACTTTATGTCCCTTGTTGTAGGTACCTGCTCTTTCTCGCAAAATGATATGCATCATGCCTATGCGTCATATGCCTGTTCTTGTATGATTCAACCATCGACGTAAGTTCCGCTGATCTGTTGCTGCCATTTGGAACATTACACTGCTTAGATAAATATGCGTACAGCAACTTCATTATTCCTCGGCACTTAGTATCGACTTATACTCATTCGTCCTGATGTGAGCCTTAAATCGATGATGGGTATATGAGTAATGCAGATTGTCCGTGTCACAGCGTTAATGGGCAGCGTATAATAGTAAACTACAGATAATGTGAAAATGAAGGTGCAAAGGACAACGATGCAGTGCTTGTAGCCGATAAACCAAACAACATGCGCGAAATGATATCGGAGGCCCCAAGCAAGTCATGTTCGTTGTCGCAGCTGGACTGCGGGTGCCCCATGGCCGTTGGGAGGCAGGACATGCGGATGCTCCCCGCTGTTCCTAGCAACATACGAGTTCGGTCGTGGCCGAGGTGAAGGAGAACCGGGCACTTGAGGCTGGGGTGCTGGCCGCTGTGCAGTCCATTCCAGATCGCTCTGCATATTGGCGTTCCTGGGTTGCGGTGACTGTATCGACGCAAGGCTCTGTGATATGGATGAGGGACCGGATGGCGGTGGACATGACTGTGGCGAATGGTTTAGTGTCGGCGGTGACTGGATGCGTGAAAAGCCATTGCGGAGATAGTTCTCGGAAGGAGCAGCATTGCTCATCGGCGGTCGTTCCTGATTTTGCTGGACAAATCTGCAGGCCAATCAATTTTAGACTGGCTCGAGGAGACCAGATGCTCACCTTGGAGTCGCAGATCGGGAGTCAGGACCATCAGCGGGCCTGCTCAGGTTAGCAACGTTGGCACTGTTGGAGTTGCTGAAGAAAGGCGAGCCCCCTGCCAAAGTAGGAGACATCAAGCCAGGCGTACGGCTGCCAGCCTTCACTCTCATGTAGGTATCGCACTTCTTCATGAACTCTCGGCTGGGTAAATCAAGACTGTTGGCGAAGTAGTCTTGGTCTTGCAGGATGGGCAATAGTTCTTCCGGCACAGTGAAGAACTCGTCCTGGTTCTCCAGCAACGACGTCACCACCCGGATGGCACCAAAGCTCTCGTCCCGCACAGCATCTCGCCCGCGCGAATACAAGATACTAGGGCATATGACGGTGGCCAAATTGCCGAGGTCCATCTTGCTTCCGGTTTCCTCATCCATGTGAGCAAAGGATGCGACCCACTTGAGGAAGACGAAGAGAACCTCCGACGTATCCCGATGGTACTTCGGCAGGAGAAGTGACACCATGTGCAGCAGACGCTTCCGGTCATCGTCGTTGGGGACAACAGACGGACCTGAGAGACCGTGTTAAGTACATGATGACAAGACGCTGACGCACTACTTACTCTGCGAAGCGATGAAGAGGCGATGCAGCTTGAACGTTAAGAGCGGGTCAGGGAGATCTCTGAGGAACTTCTTCAACAGAGCAGCCAATTGCACAGGATTATCCTGGGAAAGATCGACAGAAGACGGATCTCGGTCAATAGCTTCGGTTAGTTCCTTCAGACGCCGAATATTTCCATTTTTACGGAAAATTCCCTCTATCGACATATCTGACACCAGGCAATGAATTTGAGAGGGATGCTGATACTGGGAAGAGAAGACTCACCCATCTGCCTCATGGCAGAGACGACATCGTCGATGAAGCTGGGTACCCGAAGCGTCGCACGAGAGGCGCCCAGCAAAGAGTCTGATCCCTCTCGCTCGACGAGCAGCTCCAGAGGTACACCGAAAACACCTGAGCTCCTCCGTCAGTCGATACTCCCGACATAGCAGGAATGGTTTCACCTTTCTTCTTGACATTCTTTTTGTTGTCGCCCTTGAACAGTTTGCCCCAGAACCCGCTTTTCTTGACCTCGATCAGCTCCAGGATTTCATCCAGGTCAAACTGATCCTTTAGTGGCGATTTCGTCAGAGCGAGGACAGCCGCATGCTTCATAATTGCGAGCTCCAGAGCGCTCAATTCCGCGACATAGGGAACAGAAGTCTGCCGCGGCAATGATCGATGTTGTTCCCTGGCCTGTGCAGCTTCCACAAGTTGAGGGATATCAGCAAGCGTTATCCCGTCCTCCACACTCGGCATTGGCTCATCCGGACCATTGGCTGGAGAATTGGGAGCTGAATCATCGACGATCATCACCTCCGTATTGCTCCTCGCGAAGTGAGGTCGTACGATCTGACTTGGCCCACTGGTATCCAACTGGCCGAGATCGGCGCGAGAGGGACGAGTAGAAGGATATTGCTGCGAGGGATACTGTTGAACGGGCGTCCGCGGAGCCCGACTCGAGTACGTTGAGCCCGACGGCGTTTGTTGGAGGGCATGGGCCTGGGCTCGCTGCTGCGAGTCAAAGTCGGGTTGTGATCGCTGCGAATGTAGTGTATTCGGGTGCACACTCTTGCCCGAGGGACTCTCCACTATTGTCGACCTCTTTGGCAGTCGTGCAGTCGCGGACAGCTTCCGATCCAGATGCACAGATTTCATCGGAACAATGTCCCCTGAATTGCGATATGGGTCATGCTCCGACCGTTGAGCGCCTGCATTAGGCGTGGGCGCTACGAGTTCAATCAATGTAGCTCGACTAAGCCTGAGCTGGCTAGCACGCACCTGGCGATGATGGGACAACCCCAAGCTTCTTCAAGAGGATATACAGCCGTCTGAGAGCAACGTTCAACAGGAACGCATACTGTTCGAGTCTCGAGACAGGCTGGAATCCGCCTCGACATCCGGAGTGTCCATGCTCGGTACAATACATGACAGTCGGTACGTCTCCGAAAGATGGCAACTCCTTTATCGAGTCCGGGTCATAGACGAATAGGCCAACATTCGCGGGAGGTCGTCTGGCAGTCGACAACTTCGGGGCTGCCTCCTTATCTTTATCCTCCCCAGTCTTCGGCGTCGACTGCTCCTTCGTCGCTGGCACTGCCGCAACCTTCCCACACGTCTGACATTGCACGCAATGCGAATGCCACCGCTGATACGTGCCGAGCCGCACACAATCCTCCTCCACTGTCTGATTGCACTTCACGCACAAATCACTCGGTGGGTTCGCCTTGCCGCCAGTCGCGGTGACCGAGAACGGGCTCTCCCCGGCGTTCTCGGGAGCAAGGCTGCGGAACCCGTACGTCACGCCCTGCGTCCCGTAGTTCCCGCTACTGCTCGGCGGGAGATACTCCCCATGTGCGCCTTTGATCATCCGCCTAGCAGTTGGATTCCCGCCCTGCACCGCGAGCAGGTGCAACTTGTCCAGGAAGGATGTCATCGCCTCGCGCACGTTGTAATCCCGCTCGAGCTTCAGCGCGCCCGTGAGGGCGATGCGAATCAGGATCTTGAGATAGTGAGCGAGACCGGTTACGAGAGCTAAAAGCTCCTGCGTCATGCCCATCCTCCGCGCTCCGGTCTCTTGCGTATGCGATAGTAATTTTAGCAAGTCCACCGTCTTACGACAGAGCATACGAGCCTCTCGGACATGAGACATGCCTATGGGAATGATTAGCTACGGCACGGCTATAGAAGCCATGATGCCCGAAACAGACCTTTCACCGACAGAGAAGCAAAGTAGTACTCCAGATCGTCGATCGTTGCGAACAACACCTCCACGTGGAGGATAAACTTCTCTGCCATCCGGATAGCTTCCAGGTACTGGCCGTTACTGACCTGCCGCAACATGTCTGAGATACATGCTGCACTTGACTCTTCAAAAGCCGACAATACACTGGGGAAGTTATTCGAAGGTGCTGCGCGATACAATAGAAGCATCACTCACGTCCATATCCGGTACACCTGCTGTTCCATCCTAACCTGCTTCTCTCTTAAAGAGGTCGCTGTCTCTCGACGTTCCTCTTCAGCCCATGCAGGCTCCAGTTCCTGGCCTTCCGCTTGTTCAATGGAGTTGACGGACCTGCGCGACACGATCTTGACATTCCAAAACTACAGGCCAGTTAGCATTGGTAAGGACAACACGGAGAGAACTTGAACCTTGTTAATCATATAGCATTCTGGATGCCAGCACTCGTCACGCATGTTCCGGTTAATCTCCACAAATTGCTTCAAGATCGCACTATTGCATCCAGCGCACTTGGTAGCAAAGCGTGTGGAGTAGTGGTAATGGCAATATACGTCTCCTTCATGTTCGTAGTAGGAGTCCTGCGGTCCGAATAGCGTTGTACAGAGCGAGCACGTGAAATGCTCGACATGGAACTTCTTGTCTGTGAACAGGGATTGAGGGTTCCATCTGCCAGTCGCTAAAGGTTAGGATAGAAGACATACTGCATGCCGTGATATAGCTGCCCCGCAATGCCTGTTGGCACTTCGCACAGATGAGGTTCAGACGGCTGAAGTAGTCCCTCTCGCAGAGCGGCGCCTGCTTGCCATCCTTGCCGTCAATAGGGAAAAACTTGGACGCTACCACTGTACCGCAGTCCTGAGGGAAACGTTACACAATATACTGACACTGGAAGGGAAACGCCTTACCATGCACTTGAAGCAATTAAGGTGGTACACGGCACCCAATGCTCGCACAAACGCTCCCTGCATAGGCTTCCCGCACGCCGCACACGAGCTGCCACCACCGGTCCAGCCAATAAGCTACCCCAGCACAGCGTTGAGACATGGATATAGAGACTACTTACGCAGAAGCGATGCTGGTAGACGCCGAGGTGGTTGATCCGGGGCCGCCCAAGGCATTCAAGCTCGATGCACCGGAGTACGCAGAAGAAGACGAAGTGATGCTGAGGCGACGGGGCGATCCGTCAGCACTGTCGCCGGTAGGAGACTGGGTGTGGTGCTGGGAGCTGCTGGGCGTCGAGGGTCGACTGGGGGACAGGAACGCGGGCGAGGGCGCAGATACACCGGGGTCTCGAATGCCGCCAGAGTGATTCATATCCTCGCTGCGAGACTGGGAGATGGGGAAGGCCTGTGAAGCGCGCTCACCACGGTCGAGGTCGAGGGGGCTACCGACAGTAGAGGACCTGGTAGGGATATTCGGTCTGTCGGGAATACGAGAGGGCCCGGTTGGCGGTGCGCTAAGCGGGCCAAGCTCATTGTGATTAACGTCTGGCGGGAGTTGGTTGGCCATAGAGACCGACGAGGGACCGTCCTGTCTGCGGTTTTGGTTCTGATTCAAGGGAGACTGTGCCTGGGCGCGGACCTGCGGTGTCAGGTCGTTCATGCCAGGCTGCGTAGAGCAGTTGACTTAGCCAGCGTGCGCTGTAGCGGGGGGGTTAATGTAGGGAATGGGGAGCGCAGCGTCGACGAGGGCAGCAACGACGGCGGGAACAGCTACCGCCAGGCGGGCAAGTGCTTTCCGGGGGCTGTGACGTGACGACAGGTCACACGCGTATTGCCCTGACTGTCGGATCTCTGCAGTCTCCTCTGGACCTGTGATCACTTGCGACACACACAAATGCAGTTTTCGCTACCTGTTATATTCCCTCTGAAAAACTCTATGTCTAGTCTACGCGAATATCGTAAACTCATTTCCTGCGAAGACTTGCGGAACATCAAGCAGACTGGGTTCGGACTACGATTATCGATCCGTCGTCCTCCACTTCATTTACTTTCGTACATTCTTGGGCTCGGCCTGGCCACTGATGCTTCTGTTCTAGGCTGCAGTCGACTACTTGACGAAGAGGATCCTCGTATGGTAGCGCCCTTGCTTGTGATCATGGCCATGTACACTGAAGCGATGGCTTAACATACGAGATGTACTTAAGCAGATCTCGTCAACTCTCAAATTCCGTGACAACTCGATATGTACCGAGAGCCTTTATACCACTTTCTCGACGCCCGGAGGGTACACATACCCGCCCTGCTTCCTTACCTACAATCGACAATTACCGTCAGCACTCAGCCAACTAATTCCACATCGCGGGTGAACGCCTCACCTCATCAAACGTCTCCATCTCCAACAAACTCTTATCCCACCCCCACAAGTCACTCTGCAGCTTCCCCTCCCTCACACACCTCGCCACCTCATCCGCCTCGAAATGCCACCCACTTCCCACATACTCATAAGTCCTCTTCTCCTCCTTCCAGACGTTCCCGTTATCATCAAAATACTGCACCTCGAACCACTTCGGGCAGAATATCGGCGATGCGACTTTGATCACGCCCTTGCGGTAGCGGATCGTCACGCCGGGCTGGTTGGAAGGGATGACCATGCTGACTGTGAGGTTCGCTTGCGCTTGCATGCCGGACTTGTCGAAGGTGAGAGTCCAGGATGTTGCGCTGTCGACACCTGTGATGGGAGTCTTAACCATCGCCCCGCTGACGCTGGATGGTCCGGCGAAGCCGTTAGACGGGTGTTCATAGAGGCCTACAATTGCCTGCGAGAATACAGTTATTATACTCCAGAGGTACGGAATATCATGCTCGAGCCTTACCCAGATCATTGGATAGGGTCCCCTGTTAAAAACGCTAGTACCAGTCGTTCGCACAGGGTCGGAGTCGACTCACAAGTCCAGCAACGCCCCGCCACCAAGATTCGGATCCAACATCCTATGTGTCTTGGGGATATCTATCTATTCTTCAGCCTTTCTTGCTCGCCTACGATCAAATCCGCATCATACTCACTGTCGATATTCGCATCAAACGCCAGATCCGCATGCATCAACACCGGCTCCCCAAGCACACCGGAGTCTGCAATCCTCCTGACTTCCCTCGTGAGGGGCTGGAACCGCGTCCACAGCGCCTCCATGAAGAACACCTTGTTCTCCTTCGCGAGGTCGAGCAAGGAGCGCAGCTCTGCGGCGTTGGAGGTGACAGGCTTCTCGCAGAGGACATGCTTCTTGGCGAGAATGCCGTCTCGCGCGTTTTCATAGTGGCTGGTGTGTGGGGTGCCTGCGAGGTGTGAGGGCGTGAAGTGGGGGTGACTAGGTGATGTGCAGGCGTACCGATATAGATAGCGTCGACGTTCTACCACATCGACCAACATAATAAATTAATCATAACCCTTCCTTCAAATGGCGGACGTCCGGTACTCACAGGATCGTCATAGACACCCTGATACGAGCCGTACGCCTTCACAGACTTGTCCCCACCGATATACGTCTCAATAAATTTCTGCGCGCTGTCGACGCTGCGCGACCCGATCGCGACGACTTTGTGGGTCACGTCGTGCACATCCCGGCTAAATATCCATCGTTAATATTAAAAGGATAATGACAGGAATTGCACGCACGTCTTGGGATCGACGAGGAGGTCCTTGACGAAGTCTCCCGAGATGCGTCCCGTAGCGATGATACCCCACTTAAGCTCGAGCGGCTTCAGGTTGGCCATATTATCTTGAGGTTCAATCTCCTGGCGGATAGAGTGTAAAGGGACTCTGATAATACCTAGTTATATATGTCTCGTAGTGAAATTAGGGATCTATCGGGCGTCCGTTTTCTCTCCCTTCCGAAATAACACCGGCCCACCCAGCACTTGTCACTTTCTGTTCAGATGACCCATCTCGCCATGCACTTGACAAATGAAATAGATCGAGCTCTGCCCTCGAAGATAACTTATCTGACGACATATGGCTTCTTGGGAAAATGCCACAAGGATCAGTCGGCCCGAGAGCCGGAGCCACACCCCAGAAAGTCACGAGCATGAAGTCGTCTCAACGCCGATAAAACCAAGAAATCCCCTATTCCTCTCTCGGAGTACATATATACAAACTCACTCAATCGCCCAGCCCTAAGATCTGAACTACACGTCTCCCGCGACGCGCTCCTGGTCTGCGCCTCTCCGCTGGACATACGCAGGCGCCTTGGGCTCAAGCTTGCCTTGCTCCTCCGCTGCAAAAGAATAAATTTGAGTACGAGTCTGCTAGAAGGGAAGGAGAAGGGGAGAAGGAACGTACGTGTCGCATGCCAGAAATAGATTATCAGCCCCGCAATCACGACTGCGAAGGCTGGGAAGTATAGCCAGAACGGCTTATAGTGCTGTAAATGCCGCCAGCAAACCTTATTAGTCTCATCCTCTGGGACAACATAAGATTGCGGATACTTACGAATAGGAATAATCCTGGATAGTCCATATAAGTGAGTAATACGCACGGGGAGCGACATAGGATGTGCGTACCAAATAATAAGCCGTAGAAGTCTGAGGTCAACAAGCTGATGTTATAGTACGCGGAGGATGCCATGCGGTACAAGAGCGGTGCAACAGTGTAGAGGATGAACATTGCTGCGGTGTAGGCTACCAGAAGGCCAACTGCAGAATCACAGCCATAGCACGTCAGTTTCGTAGCGAGCAAAGGAGGATAAGAAACGCACTGTTCATCCCGCTCCACGTCACCTGCGTCATATCCTTATGCTCAAGGCCCGCAGCTTGGATACCGTTGATGATCGTGCCCCACATGCCCAGCTGCCCTACGACCTCGTAAAGAGGAGAGCGGCGGACAAAGAACTCTTCCGTTGCGTTGGCTAACCAAGTAATGGTACGAGTCAGTGAGCAGGCTCAGATTTGAAAAGAGGAGGGTGCGTATACGCACTGAATCCGTACAACGTTGCCCCAACGATCATGAACACGTCTCCCTTTGCCATGTTCAGTGCGGGGTAATCCTTATCCGTGAGCCGATCCGATGCGACGAGCAGTCCCAGGCCGCCAATACACACCAACACGCCCTAAACGCGATCAACTCACCTGAGCGACGGTGACAGTGAAGGAACTTACGAGCAACTGCGTCCAGTGGTACCGCGTGCGCATGTACACCCAACAGAATAAGAGGCACACCGGTATCGCCCAGGCATCGAGCAGCATGCACGAGAGGAGCGTCGTGTAGTTGTACGCCTTGACCACCAAGAAGTTGCCTTCTACGTCGCACGCAGCGAGGAAGACGTACTTCCATCCGTCGCGGAGGATCATCTTGCCCCATCCTTTGAAGCCGTACTGATAGATCGTGTACGGCGTGTAGACGACGAAGAGGGAAAAGTACAAGAACCAGGTCTGCGTCGTCGGCAAGCTCCAATTTCTGTTCACGAGCTCCGTGGTCGTCACATTCGTGCAGGTGATGCAGAGCGATACGACCTGGCCTGCGAGTAGACTCAGAATAAACCTCCGCGTCCAGAGAGATTGAAATCGGTGCCAGACAGACGCCTGGAAGGTGCCGAAGGACGAATAGTCGATAGCAGGGCGCTTCTGCTCGACGCCGCCCAGCTCGGGCTCCGGGTCAGGAAATGTCGGGGAGTCAACGAAGGAATGCTTCGTGTCGACAGGCGATAACCGTGACATTTTGCTGAAGACTCCTTGTGCCCGAGGAAGGGAGTCTTATGAGGAGGGCGACGACTTGCGTGGAGCGGAGGGAGCGCTACTCGCCACCAGAGACAGGCTCGAGGGCCTCATAAGGCGGCCTAACAGAAATTTTCCCACCGGCTTGTGCACTGTGGCTCCGATCGCGACGTGCCTGGATCGCCACCGCCACCACCAGCTTCCGGAACCATAAATTAAAACGCCCGCTCATTGGTCCCTGACGGAGGCTCATATGTGCATCCAATCCCACAAATATTACCCATAGTTGAACAGGTTTTGTGGATTGGACAGCCGAATCCAAGGCACTATTTGGGGGAGCTTGCTCCCCCTTTTGTTACGCTAGGGGAGGCCAAAATCGTTAGTGCCGGCCAACCCTAGCGTAAGGTTAGAGCCACGTGGCGTGACCGCTTTCAGTGTGCTGCGTTCCCACACTTTGCAGTGTAGCCACGTGGTGCATCCGGCCTTCACCCCCGAGCCCCGAGCCCCGCAAACATGTACATACACATAGCTTACCCGTCCTTTTAGCTCTTGTGTGTCGGGGACTACTTCTTGCACTACCTCTGGAGATGAAGGAACTCTGGAGACATTTCCAGCTTGGGATGGTCTGAACATTGAGTGCCTTTAAGACTGGCTAAGTATTGAGTTCTCTCTGAAAATTGCAATACATAAATGGAAGTCAAATATTCTGCCAGAAATTAATGCTAGGGGGAGGATTATCTACAGAAAACCATGCTAAACTGCAGCAGCAATAAAATGGTAAAGAAAATAAGTAGAAAAAACCAGCTGTCCAAAGTATTTCTGATACTTTCCTCTAGAGGATCTGTCATGATATGAGGGTATTAAAAGAGACAAGATTTCCAGAGCTGAAAAATCCCAATAGTAAAAATTAGGGAGTTGTTTGCTGAAACTGTTGGGCAAACAAAAAAAACTCAATGAATTATATGCATCAGATGCACCGATAATCAATGCATGCCAACTGCACCCCATGGTCTTATTGTTGACATTGGCCAAACTAGACATGAAGCTGACAGAAGCCATTCGTGATCAGCTGAACTGCAGCCCACAATGGAGTAAATATTCATTTGGAAACTGATTAGAATTGTGTAATGTACTCAGATAAAATACTGTATCTCTATGTATGTAAGCAACGTAACGCGTAACGCAGGGTCCGTTGTGTTGCCCGGAGCGCACTTTGTAACGCGTAACGTGGACCCAGTCCCTCCTCAGGGGGCAATGTAACGGGATTTTGGGACCGCCAAAGACCTCCTTTTTCCATTTTGGGCACTTCGGCGTACCTCCGGAGCGGCAGGTAACGGGTAACGCTGGTCCCGTTGCCAGAGCCCCATGCAAGTCAATATGTAACGCTCGACTTTCGGTTGCTTACATACATAGAGATACAGTAAGCTCTCCCTGAAGTAGGTGGGAAACCCACATACAAGCCATATTTAATCACAGCCGAGCTCGCACTGTAGGCTATCGGGCACGGACATAGTTTTCCACGATGTTGGGTACCTCCATAGCGCCGCAGCGGCGGCGTCGAGCGGTATCATTTCGAATTGGATGAGTACCATTTAGTTCCCTGGTTAGCTCCGACTCTCTACGCTATTATAGCGCCATAAGCCACTCGTCGGTGTACTTATTTCAGCGCCAGAACTGATCATATGCTTCCTCTAAGACAAGGTATATACATACTTCACAAAGACAAGCATTAATTTCCATTGTTAGATCAGGTTATCTCCATTTGCTCCCATGATATCAACATCCCGGTTTGTCAACCGACCCAAGGTGCTCAAGACGCTGGAGAACGAGGATCGCTCGGATGGTCCAGGAGGTTGTGCCCAGCACATAGTCACCGACCTCCAAAGATCTTCAGGCATCAGTTCTCCATCTGTAAGTCGCCGGGGAAAGGCTGGGAGTACACCATCGAGTAGGTTCAGGATAAGCTCTCCTGATCCCCAGGAACCGAAGGGCAGGTCGCCGGTGAACACCTGCGATCAGAGTCTTCAGAGGTATACAGTAGTGCCATGTCATAACAACCGCACCTCGACAGAAATGCACCCATACCCCCAAACATCAGTCTGTGGCGTTCTCCGGAACTGTAAGTGAAAGCGTTCCGGTGCAAAGCAGCTCGGGAGCCATCCACCTCCAAGACCCATTCCGTGTCGTACTATGCCCCGACGTCACTACTAGTACTGCATCCTCAAAGCTGGCCAGCCCGAAACCGCACAATTTATGTTTAACGCCTGATTCCGCGTTCTACCAAAATCATTGACACAGAACGGAGATACACAGACCACCGAAGGTGATTCATAGTGAATATTGACGCGGCAGACTCTCCCACAGCAGAAGATGGAGGAAAATGAGCGCTTCTTTAGAACACAGGGGTATACAAACACAGATAAAGGACAATCCAGCAATAAGTTAGGTCGGGTAAGATGAAAGCGTCGGATAAGGCCCTCGCATGGGAGGATGGCACGCGGCGTACGATAAAGGGATCTATCCTTCCACGAGAATATAAGCCTGAAGGGGATTCAACCGGGACGGACACGCTAGTCACCCTACGCTGCCCGTCCTGCAACTCCTGCAGCGATCGAACTCCTAGCGTTCAGCGCATTCGCCAGCAGATCCCTACAATTCCGTAGACGCTCCCGTCGTGCAACGAACCAGGACCCCGCATCGTACGGCAGAGCCAAAGGCTGGCCGATAATACCCCTGTCATAGCTCGCCCGCACCGAGCGAACGAGAGAGTCGAGCTCGGCCTCCGAGTCGATGTCATCCAGGTTCTCGTTGATATCCTCGCCGTCCACTGCGGCAGCGGCAGCGGAAGATGCAGCAGCTGCCGCTGCCGCTGCTCCAGACTTCTTCGTCTTCTTCGTCCCGGCCCCAGCGACTCCCTTCTTTGTGAGGTCTATGCCCGCAGCTGCTGCAGCCTCCATAGCCAGACGCTTCTTCTCTGCTTTCTCCTTCTCCTTCTTCTCTTTGCGCTCCTGTTTAGTCTCACGCTTGACAGGCTCAACCCAGTTGGGATTGTTCGCGCGATTCCATTCTAGGAGGAGCTCATCGTAGGCTTTCGACCTGCCCTGCACCGCGCGCTTGGCGCCCATGGAGTGGGATTTGCAAGTGAGCGAGCGTGAGCAGGGAAGGCCTTTGTCGTTGATGACGCCGCATTGTTTGTCGTAGTCAACGGGGCCTTTGAAACGACGGTTAGCCACCTTCGGCGCGGGCTTCTTCTTCTTGTTGGGTGCACTGGGATCCTCGGGCGATTCCACCTCGTCTGCCTTCCGCTTCTTTCCCTTCTTCGGGCTCTCTGCTTGAATTGTCAAAGCCTCGCCAAGTCCTTGGCATTGTGACGCGACGTACCTAACTCTGCCACAGTGTCCTTGCCTGCCTTTCTCGCCTCTTCTTCCCGTATCCGCTTGCAATTGTCTAGGATACCTGAGTCACGAATTGCGCATAGAATCGGTGGAGCACAAACCTGCATGGTCAGCAGCCGAGCTTTGCAGTATGGGCTTGCCACACTCTTTGCACTTTGCCAGACCCACTTCCGGTCTGAGCGGTTCGGACCCAAACACCTTCATTTCGCGCGCCGACAGCCACGCCGTCGGTGGCGAAGCCGCTGAAACCACATCGGATGAGGAGGACTCGGATGCGCTTTCCCATGAGAACACTGGCGGTGATGGGGTTGGCTTGAGCTTCAGGGCCATGCTGCGATCTGCCGTCGCGATGATATGGGATGTGGCAAACCAGGTGCGAAGTCACCGCCACCGACTCCCGCAATTCGTGCCTGTGACGCTGTGCAGAGTAACGTCACCCGGGGCAATCTAGATTCTTCCCCAGACTTTCCAGACCTGACTTTGCAGTGTCCTTTGCGAAGATCCTGAAGGGGTATCTGCATTGTAAGTAGAGAAAATGAGTCCCAGATGGATTCTTAGTATTGAATGTTAACCTTTCTTCTCAGTGTGTGAAGTCGATGTCTCCTCCTGCGTCGTTCAGTTGCTGCGGTTCTTTCATAATCAGCCTCTACCACGCGTTGTTTGCTGTGGATGATGAGCCAACTTCAGTTCCAAAACGGAGAAGGCGGCGTGTAGCTCGAGAGCTGCCACAAAGCAAACTCTGGGCCACGTGACGATGACGATATACCGACTTTCCTGTAACGGTAATGTGACGAGGTGACGTCAACGCACGATGCGCGAAGACGCGTCTGAGCATTTCACGGGGTCGCGACTGCTCGATGCTATAAAACCCGACATCTCCCCCATCGCCATCCCCACTCCCCTTTCCCCGCCCCCGCGATGGCCACCAAATCCAAAGCAGCCCGCGCGGCCAAGAAAGCGGAAAACAAGCTCAAAAATCTGCCCGGCGTAAGTGTCAAGATCCCAACGAACGGCGGGTCATCGTCGCAAGAGTCGTCGCCCACTTCAAGTGGCGGTAAGACGCCTGCCGATGAGGGTATCCAATTCTTCGAGTCGGCCCCGATCGCGGCAGACGAGCCCATCCGTGTCTTCGAACTTCGTCTGGATCCTGATGGAGGACCTGACCAGGATAAATCAGTTGAGACGGATCGATTATCTTGTTAATGTCCAGCTAAATGCTCTTGTTTAGTATCTGCGTCTTCCTCCTACGGAGACCCCTTACATCCTTCGTATAACCCTCGATGCCGGTACCCCCGCCTCGAAAAACGGTGTTTTCAAGACGAACTTCCCTTTGGATGGTGGTAAATTCAGTAGAGATCGCTTCGTGGAACGGAGGCACGTATTGGTTCCGCATCTTGGGAAACATGTTTTAATAGGATCTGTCCCGTAGGCTACCCACCAACTTCTCCAAGCCGATTCAAGTTGATCTTCCGATATCTCACGCTGGTGCCTTCGCGTACTGGGTTGAATATGACGGAGATGAGGCTGGATCAAGAGTCAAGGGTCGCGAAGGCTACTTCAACATTGATCCTCTGCTTCGGATCAAGGAACGTGCGCACATTCTCTCGTCCTCTGGTGCCCCTCTGTCGCCTTCGGAAGGCGGTGCTGCGCTGAAGGACAGCTATGTCAACCTCCCTCTCGACAGTTTGTCTATTCTGACTGTCGTCTCCAAATGGATGGGACCCATGTCCGAGTGGTCGAGATATTTCGAGGAAGCTCGGGACAGAGGGTACAACATGCTGCATTGGACGCCTTTGCAAGAGAGAGGCGAGAGCGATAGTCCGTACTCTATCAGAAATCAGCTGAGCTACGACCCGGCTATGTTCGCTGGTGGCAAGGGAGAAGTAGACAGGGAGAGTGACGGTGGTAAAGCCAAAGTCGAGGAAATCTTCAAGTTAGCGAAGGAGGAGTACGGCCTTCTGAGTCTTACCGACGTCGTGTTGAATCACACAGCTAACGACAGTAAATGGCTGGTGGAGCACCCTGAAGCTGGTAACGTGTTCTTGCCCCGGTCTTGAGATCTTGCTGACATTGCGTTTGAAGGCTTCAGTCCCGCCAATACTCCTCACATGGCGCCCGCTTTCGAATTAGACACCGCAATTCTCGACTTCTCGGCGAACCTTGCCGCTGAGGGCCTTCCTGTTCGTATCACCTCCTGGGGGGACATCGAGACCCTAGTAGGCGCTCTTCATGAGAAGATCAAGGCCTTGAATCTTTGGCAGTACTATGTACTGGACGTTAATAGGGAGAAGGCAGCTGTGAAGGAAGCTCTCGCCAGTGGTACTATCTCCGAGTGGCAAGGCCCATCATTGGCAGGGAAGTCAGTCGCGGAGCTGGCTGAGACTGTCCGCTCATTGGGTAAAGTCGAGGGTCTTGGCAAATTTGCTGGACGCTTAGGCGTGAAGGTTGATGGGTCCTTTGCTGCTGGCGTTGTGA
Organism: Heliocybe sulcata; assembly: GCA_004369045.1. Taxonomy (NCBI): domain Eukaryota; kingdom Fungi; phylum Basidiomycota; class Agaricomycetes; order Gloeophyllales; family Gloeophyllaceae; genus Heliocybe; species Heliocybe sulcata. Next base: position 350,270 of record ML213510.1, on the reverse strand, counting down.
AGGCTGCCTTTACGGAGCTGGGCGATGACGCGGACGCCCTTGCGGATGCCTGGGTCCGTGTCGTGGACGTGTTGAATGTGCCTTTGTACCAGGAATGGGACGAGGATGCGAAGACCGCCTTGGATAGTATTAAGAACAGGGTTAAGTATACCAGGCTGGATGAACATGGGCCTCAGCTTGGGGATATCTCGCGAGAGTATGCGCGCTTCTTCCTCTCTTGTGACCTTTTCTGATGAACTGGTGATAGGAACCCATTGGTCGAGCCTTACTTCACCCGCCTTGCGCCGACGCCTGATGCCGATCCTTTCGTTTATTCCGTCGCCAACAATGGCTGGATCTGGAACGCTGACCCCTTACACAACTTCGCTCTCCTCCCTTCGAAGGCGTACATCCGCCGGGAGGTCATCGTCTGGGGCGACTGCGTCAAGCTGCGTTACGGTGACGGCCCCGAGTCGAACCCCTGGTTATGGGAGTACATGACTTCCTACGTCACCTCGTTAGCAGCGACCTTTGACGGCTTCCGGATAGATAACTGCCACTCTACACCGCTGCATGTGGGCGTGAGGATGCTCGATGCCGCGCGCGTGGTGAATCCTGATTTGTACGTGTGCGCGGAGTTGTTTACGGGGAGCGAGGAGACGGATAAGGTGTTTGTGAGTCGGCTTGGGTTGAACAGCTTGATTAGGGAGATGGGGAATGCGTGGGATCCCAAGGAGAGCTCGAGATTGTTGTATAGCTATGGGCTGGGGAAGCCAATTGGTGGGTTGCTTAATGATCCTTCGCTTCCTAGCGGCTTTGCTCATTAACCCATTAGGTTCTATGGATTCGGCGTGCTTGACCAGTGCGGAGGAGCTGCCGCCACCCACTGGCAAGGGCCCAACTCGTCCATGTGTGGTCGTACCATTGTATGGATCCAAGCCACATGCATTGCTGTACGACTTGACACACGACAACGAGTCCTACCTCGACAAGCGTTCGGCGGAAGATGTCCTCGCTACAGGAGCGCTCGTGACATTCTCGTACTCTGCGATCGGCTCCGTCAAGGGCTTTGACGATCTCTACCCGAAGCTGCTGAACCTTGTGCAGGAGAAGAGGAGGTATGAGGTGTCGGGGCTTGGGGAGGACAGCGGGATTGCGAAGGCTAAGCGGTTGTTGAATCATCTGAGGATGGAGATGGTCCTCGGGGGCTATGTGGAAGGACATGTGCATCAGGAGAACGACGTGAGTACTTCCTTGGCTGTCCGTGCTTTGTGGGACTGTGGCGAAGGCTAACTTTGTGGATGTAGTACATTCTGATGCATAGGGTGCATCCAGTGACACAGAAGGGGTACTTGCTGGTTGCTCATCAGTCGTTCCAGAAGGGTGGTTTGAAGGACCGCGGTTTCAGTAAGTCGCACATATATATGAAGTTCTGTTACCTCACGCATTGTACCAGTCGGCCCTCAGAAGCTTCGCCGTGTCAAGGCCAAGTACGTCTATGGCGCCACTATCGACTTCAAGTCCTATGAAGACCAGTCGGATCAGAGTACGCTCCGCGGTGTTCCGGGCAAGCTCTCGGAAATACCTCCTGTTACAGTGCCGCAAGGTTTGGACGGCGAGGGACCATATGCGGAGATCATCGTGCCGGAGTACTTCCCTCCCGGAAGCGTCATGCTGTTCGAAACGCAGATGCAAGAGTATGATGCCGGCTTGGATGCGTTCTGCGTCGCTGACGCGGACAAGGCATTCTCAGAGCTTAACCTGGTTGATCTCAACGTCGTGCTGCACCGCTGCGAAGGTGAGGAGCGAGATGCGACACTGGGCGAGATTGGCACGTATGCTGTGCCCGGTATGGGCCCTCTAGTGTATTCCGGGCTGGAAGGATGGATGCACCCTCTCCGCCACATCATGCGCTATAATGATTTGGGACACCCCCTATGTGGTCATCTACGGGAAGGATCGTGGCCACTGGATTATGTCCATACGCGACTTGCTAGGTACCCTATTCTCTCTCTCATGTGGGATATTTGTTGCTGATGTTGTTTGACCAGACAAATCGATAACTTCCCGAACCTGGCCAAACCTTCACTGTGGTTCAAGGAACGGTTCGATCGAGTCAAGACCAGCGTGCCCAACTATCTCCGCCCTAAGTACTTCGCCCTTGTGATTTCGACGGCGTATAAGGCTGCTCGTCGCGCCGCTATTGAACAATGCTCCGAGTTCGTCTCGTCGGGCCACTCCTTCACGCAAGACCTCTCGCTGTGCTCGATCCAGATGCATGGCGTGGTTCAGTCAGCCTCTCTTGACCCTGGCAAAATCACTCCTTCGTTAGCCGCTGGTCTGCCTCACTTTGCGACTAGCTGGGCTCGATGCTGGGGTCGCGACGTATTCATCTCTCTGCGTGGGTTGTTCTTAACCACTGGAAACTTCGAAGGCGCGAAGAAGCATATCCTGGCGTTCGCCTCCACTCTGAAGCACGGTCTGATTCCGAACTTGCTAGACTCCCTTCGGACACCAAGGTAAGTGGTGATGTGCTATCTGCGTCGTCCGGCGCTAAGAGTTGCTATTGGTAGATACAACTCTCGGGACTCTCCTTGGTGGATGCTTCAAAACATCCAGGACTACGTACTGAGTGCTCCGGATGGTCTGTCTATCCTCTCGGAGCCTGTGAAGAGAAGGTTCCCGAAGGACGACACCTGGGTAGCATGGAACGATCCACAGGCGTACTCCTACTCCAGCACTGTCGCCGAGATCATCCAAGAGATCCTGCAGCGTCATGCGGACGGCATCCATTTCCGAGAGTACAATGCCGGTCCCAACCTCGATATGCAGATGTCGGACGCGGGGTTCAATATTGACGTCGACGTTGATTGGACGACTGGGCTGATCTTTGGTGGCAACCAGCATAACTGCGGTACCTGGATGGACAAGATGGGTGAATCCCAGAAAGCGGGCACCAAGGGTGTTCCTGGGACGCCCAGAGACGGCGCACCAGTGGAGATTACCGGGTTGCTCAAGAGTACCTTGCGTTGGCTAGATGAACTCTCCAGCACGGATAAGTTCCCTTTCAAGGGTGTCGAAGCCGAAAGTAAGTCTGATAGGAAGCATCTTCTGAGTTCGCATCGCTGACCGGGGCCGCAGTTGACGGAACGCGAAGACTGGTAACATACAAGGAATGGTCCAACCTGATCCAGGAATCATTCGAGCAATGTTACTACGTTCCTCTCGGTGAGTAGTACCATACCTGATTCGACGTCACGGTGCTTAGACGCGTTGTTAGATCCTGCGGAGGATGCGAAATACAATGTTAACCCTAATATCATCAATCGCCGCGGTATCTACAAGGACGTCTATCGCTCCGGACCCGGTAGGGAGTGGTCGGACTATCAGTTCCGTCCCAATTTCCCGATCGCGATGACGGTCGCGCCGGAGCTTTTCGATGAGCAGCATGCTCTCGGTGCCTTGAAACTAGCGGACAAGATTCTCCGCGCGCCCCTGGGTATGAAGACGTTGGATCCCAATGACATGCAGTACCGGCCGTACTACGATAATTCCAATGATTCGACCGATGCAGCGATAGCGAAGGGATTGAACTATCACCAAGTTCGTAATAGCGCCCTTGTAATTGTTGCTCAATGCTGACGGGCGTTCAGGGTCCTGAGTGGGGCTGGCCTCTTGGCTACTTCCTTCGGGCGTACTTGTACTTTGACACGCGTGTCGGCGCCGGTAAAGAGGTTTGTTTTTCCGTTCGCATTTCGCCGCAAGAACTGACGGGCATGCGCAACAGGACCCCACCGAGACGCTGCATTATCTGCACCGTCACCTCCTCCCCATGCGCCGCCACGTCGAGAATGACCCGTGGGCTGGTGTACCAGAACTCACGAACAAGGATGGTGCATACTGTCACGACTCATGCAACACGCAGGCCTGGAGTGCCAGTTGTGCCCTCGACTTCCTCGAGGAGGTGCACAAGCTAAGTTCGAAGTAATTGTTGTTTCTGTATCCCTCCTTTATCAAAGCTCTGTAAAAGCCTCGCCTCTGTAGACCTTCCGGAAGATGTAGCAGTCCCCCAAGTTGTCAGCAATTGTTTCCTCTAGCATTATACCAATCATATACGCAGATTCACACATTCAGAGCCAAATAAACGCATTCTGATGTTCGAATGATTTCTCCAGCGTGGTCAATTTTAATGATGAGAATCCATTGAATTCTCAGAGCCAGGATCTTTGTAGGACTTTGGCGAGACGCAACTCCTTGGCACACTCTTCGTCCTCCGCTCCCTCGCGTACCAGGTTCTATATGTAGATTTTTGATAGACTAATACAAGTGGCTGTTAGGCCATAGATTACAAGCCCATGAGGAGACTGCTTCTCCTCAGACTTTATATACTACTTTGAAATATAATACTGGAATATTCCACAATATTCCTGATCTGGGCTAAACAAAATCCATAACCAATTATCGGGATATTGTTGAGCAATTTCCAACACTATATGCTGTTTCTAATAACAGTATATAGGGCTACCCATCTTTGACCCCAATCCTCCGAAGGTTAAGAGCACGTTGACACCGTGGTCCACAACTATCATCAATGCTACATTCCGCTTCCCATGACTATGTATTATTAAAAATTGAAGAACCCCTCTCGCAAATCCGTTCGCTGAATGCTTCGCACCGACAATTGCCAGCGTATGGAAAGCAGCGAAGAGAGAGCGGAGGATCCCCCGACGACACAAGCCTGTAGTGCAGTGGCAAGGTCATCGCGCCCCCGAGTTGCAAGCAGAGCTCGAGGGTCAAGGGCGGCAAAAATTAGATAACCAATAATGAGGGCGGTGCCCTCATAATAGTGGTTAAACTATTAAGAACAGATACTACACTTGATCTAAGCCAAAAGGCCAGAGTGGTAAGGAATCAGTATGGCGGGGAAGGGTTTATATAGTGTGGCCAGCGCGCACGGACCAGTTACTGTCACGTGACGGATTCCGTCTTGATTCATGTTGCAGTAGATTATGCCGTATACGACGTAATCCAAGAGCGGTTAGCAATTCTTTGAGCCCGCACACAAGATTCACCATCTTGTAGGCGGGCCGCCGGGCGGGCGCCTCCCTTGGGGCAGACAGCGTATCGTGCCGGCGTTCTTCGCAAGGAAGTGCGAATAAAAGAACTGACTACCATGAAGGTACCTCGGCTTCAAGCAAATGGGCCCGAGGCGTCTTGGGTGACTTGGAGGACAGCAAGCGAAGAGATGACCACGAGTATTAGAGTCCGGATTTTAAAGGGAGGAAGAGGGTAGAGCCAGTTCAGCCATATGGAAGCAAAGAGAAGGACTCGAGCGGAACATGGTCTGCTCTTAAATGAGACTGCCTCTCGGTAAGCCGCTAATATGGACACCGGTGGTGTGCGGATGCGCCGTCGTCAATGAGAGGCAGCTCGATGGTGCAAACCCATCGGCCCCACCATAGGATAAACCCGAGTGGTCCCACATCATCTATCCTCCTACCTTATAATGGAAGAGACGTACAGAGAGAAGCAGACTCACCGATGCAAAATGGTCTGAATTTCAATAGGAATGTTGCTAAGTCCTGGTATTTTACCGACGGTCCTCGACCAGAGACGCATGTTATGGTCGCAGGAGAAAGCCAGACCTGGCGACACTTGAATCTACAAGAGAGACTATGGCGGCGGAGTAGGAACTCAGGTCGCTATGTCCAGATCAAAATGAATAGCAAAGGCACGACTAGTATGGGACTGTAATACAAATGGCAGAGACCAGGGCGTACCGAGATGGATAACAGCATAGTAGCGGGTACCAACCGCTCATTGAGTGCAAGATATGCTGAACCCCGATATTCTGAGGCCAATCGCGAGCGGAGGTAGATATGATACGAAGCCACCAGAAGGCAGACCTCCACGCACTGTTTCAAAGTCACCATGTGTCATCACCTTCAGAAGAGTCCTAGAGTACGGAAGGATAGCACCGCGGGTACCCGAAGGTCCAGCAAGGATACGTCCGTATATTCGTAGAGCGCTGCGAGCCTGATGGTATCGCGTTTGCATCCTGTCAAGCAGCTCAGTCAAGAAGCGAGAGTACACGGGCTTATCATACGCAGTAAATTGGCAACAGACAGCAGCCGAGAGGTTCTCCTTGACCAGAGCATTGACACATTAGTGATGCCTTGTCAAAGGACAGAAGTAGGCCGTCAACCTATGACGCTATCCATCGCGGGAGAGCAAATGATCTGCTTCAATAATACACCGCCATGCCTGGATCAGGAGCTTGCGAGCGCATAGGAGCCTTATTTTTGGGGCAAACTCTATGGAAGCAATGAGGTCAGTGTGAAGCCTGCTTTGGCCACGCATTGAGTGTACCCGCCCACGGAGCAAGGTGCATTCCAGAATAGTAGCCTCATCCTAGCACCAGGCAGACTGTATAACTTGAAAACGGTACTTGCACGTTGAACGTGATAGGAGGACCTCGGAAGGCTGACGACGAATGGAATCGCGAAATCACCCGCGTTCCCACGGTCGGCGAAATGAGAAGCGTCGAACATAGTCTGAACAAGACTATGGTAGGCATGTCAGCTGCGACCGACTCGTACAACCAGAAGTTCTGTGAACTAGTAAGCCCCGATAAGCTGGGGCGTCCGGACGGGCGGGCTGAAGTGGCGGCCTTTCTCGGTTCCCTGGCTTCTGTGTTGGCCAGCAATGTGAACTCAAGGTGCATCATGGACGGCATCGAGCGCACCGAGTGATATCTGATTCCCATCCGTGGCCATTTGTTAGACAGTCTGTGGGAGATTTGGAGCCTCCCATATGGACCCATCTCAAGAAGCTCTGGTCGACCGTGACGGACGCGCTCGTATCCGACCACGACGCCCTACAAGAGGTATGCCTGAACTTGGCCAAATTCACTCGCAACCTTGTCGCAGATGTGCCAGGTAACCAGAGGAGAGCATGGTAAGTTGTGTCGCCCAGAAGCTGACTGGTGGCTGACATCGTCTTATCATGCCCTCGCAAGGGAGATCGAGCCTGATCTCCGTCGCCTCCTGCACCACTACACCTCGTACTATGCTCTGCAGGAAGACAGCTGTCAGCATAATCTACGGATTCTATGGCGACCTGCGCCTGACTCAGAGAATGTACAGCTGCTTCACTTGCCCGCATACTTGGACAGACACTGTGCAACCTTGTCACCTCGAACGAAGAACTTTCCAGCCGCCTGTGGCACAGTTATTTGGAAATCCCGGAGGAAGAGAACGTTCTGATGCGAGTACGCTGTGTCTTAGCATTCACGGGGATGTTGACTCACTTTACCTCACAGACGGCTCCTTGGGTGCTCCCGACAGGATGTTGCGCTGCCGGGTACAATCCTAGTCCTTAATTGTCTCAATAAGCACAGAGATAGGGTGTAAGTGTGAAGCAACCTAATTGCGATCGTCTTCGCTAGGAACGAAAGAAGTCCTTGACATTGCATTCACACAGGTCCGAACTAACTGACAGGCCCCTCGGGCTGCGGATATGCGTTTCACTGCTGGACCAGATTAGCGAGACATTCCAGGAAGAAGGAGATAACCCGATTTTCGACGTAGGGTCCGTGAATAGTCCCCCTTCAAATATGACTCCATTAACCGCTGTGCCGGCAGTTACAGCATTTTTAGGACGGTCGCGGAGAGCGGTGGAACGCCGAGACTATATGAGAAGCTGCTGGTGTAAGTCGAATTACGTGTCGCGCGATGGCTTGTTTTGACTTTTGGCTCACATAGCAAGGACGAAATAATCACCCCACATCAAACGACATTGCTGAAACTGCTTGACGCGTATTTGCAGTCATCCGCTGGCGAAAGAGAGGCGGGACTTCATACCGAGCTGACACCGTTCCTCCTTGCGGCGTTTGCGGCGCTGTCCCGATATGCTCAAAATGCTATCCGCGAAGCTCTAGGCCTGTCCGTTGGTCAAGCTTATCCCGAGGTGTCACAAGTCTCCCCACAAAATCCCACAGGGTCACCCACCTCTTCCGCCAATGGCAAATTCACGGGCAGTGAATTGGTACAGCAACCTCCGCTGAAGGAACTGGATTTGGTTTTGCCAAAAGCCTCCGAGGCTCTGGTTCTGGTATGCCAGTGCTTGATTACTATCACTCTTGCGGCCTCAGGCGGCACGGCGTACACCACCCAGCAGCGAGCTACCGTCATGGAACCTGCGCAGACGCCCGAGTTCATCTCTAATCTCATTGGTAAGCACTCGGATCTTTTGTTGGATAAAGCACGGGGCCAACGACACTGCTTTATATCGCGCTAGAGACTTTGCGGCTATTGGACCTCTTCCTTCCCAGAATAAATTTCGGCAAGCCAGTAGGCGGCGGGCCAGCCTCGCACAGCACCGAGTCACCGGGCTTCGACTACGTCAAGCGTGATCTGGTGCGTCTGTTGGGCATCCTGTGCCATGAGACGCGGTCTGTGCAGGACTGCGTCCGCGTCAGCGGGGGAATACCAGTGGTGATGAATATGTGTGTGGTGGACGAGCGGAACCCCTGTAGGTCTTCAAGATGCCGACTGATCCGCCGGCGTTACTCATGCGTTCTTGCACTAGTCCTGCGCGAACATGCTGTGTTCTGCTTGCGGAACCTCCTGCATGACAACCCGGAAAATCAGGCTGTCGTAAATGAAATACAGCCCATATGAACAGCCGAGGAGGGACTCAATTGACGGTTTGATCGATTCGGTCTGATCGATGTTTGTTCGACTCATGAATCATGATAATATTGCTCATATATCATCGAAATGTTGATGTTTTGATGATCGTACTGCTGTATCACCCCGTTCATTTACCGTTGCATTGGGCCCACGGATATTGTTTGGAAGTCCGGGACGTCGGGCGAGTAAGTGTCTTATCGGCTGTCGTTACACCAGATGCGGTTGTATTCTCGAAGGACCAGAAGATCCATTGTCTTAATCACGGCCACGGCTGTGCGTACCAGGTTCCTGGAGTACTCTGAAAATAGCACCTGCGGTGGGAGTAGGCCATTACCCCTCCCCAGCGTGACGTAGGCGAGACCTAAACGTTTGAGCCCTTGATGTCTCCCAGTATTCACCAGTCATCTGAGGGGCGGCAATTGTGTGCCACGATGTCAAATGTAGAGATGTCGATACACGGCGCTGAACTCTAAACGTTAAACGGTCGTACCAATGTTCTGTCCCCGATAAACGGACAAGGTTCGATTCGGAATGGAAGACGCCGGCTCTCGTTAGCGAACCCGTCGTTTCCTGCTCCACATACTGAAACTGGCCGAGCGACTAGAACTCACAGTGACCTGGCGTGGTTAAGGACCTCCGAAAACAGAGGACACGCAGAAGAGCGTAGCTTAGGAAACCATCGCAGATGTAGGATTCGGAGATGCTAGCGGTTCAAAAAATGCGAGAGTAGTGGTAGCATGCAATGGCAACACGGACAAACTCCGAGCCGTATTGGGACAGTAAATTCTACTCCTCGTCGTCCTCGTCGAAGTCCGCCATCACTCGCTTCTTACGAGAGCCGGTGCCAGCTTTCCGCACTTTGAACTCTTCGTCCTCCTCCTCGCTTTCGACGTCCATGGCCTCATCGCCGCCGCCGACCTCGGCCTCGGTATCCCCTCCGCCCTCAGTAGCACCGCCCGACTCTTGTCGCCTACGCTTTCTCTCCTCCTCTTCAATCTTCGCCTCCATTTTTTCCAGATCATCCTCCTCCGCCTCGTCATAATCTGCGCCACGGCGCCGCTTCTTACGGCGAGTACCATCGTCAGACCCGGCACCGCCCTCCTCCTCCGAAGAATCCGCGACAAGGAAGTCATCTGGCAGGTACTCGCCAGTACCTTTACGCTGATCCGCCGGCACCGCTTTCTTATGCGACCTCCGGGGACTCGCCATGATATCGTCCTCTTCATCAGATGCCGCGAAGATGCCCTCCTCATCCTCCTCATCCTCGTCTGACCACATCATGTCGCCAGAGCGCTTGCGCGAGACACCACTGCGGCGTCTGCGACCGGCGCCGAGGCCATCCTCGTCGAAAGTCCGCGCCTTCTTGGGCTTCTTGGACTGCAGTTTCAGCAGCTCCAGCTTCTCGCGTTCAGGGTCCATCGTCGGATCGGGCGCCATGCGCAGCCGCGCGACTTTATTGTGCTTCTGGCCTACCGCGCGGACTAGCATGCGGTGGGTCTCCGACTGCATGCCCGTGGGACGCAGAGACATGTAGCCTGTGACAACGGCTTCTGATTGGAGAATGAACGCCCGCTTGTGCTGAGCCACCAGGTACGTGAGCCCCTGCGATTTAGGCCCTGGAGTGGCCGGCTGCGTGGGTTGGGTACTTTGCGAACTCGGGCCTGGCTGTGAGTGTGAGCCGCTGATAGACTGCCGAGGCACGGTACCCGACGTGTCAATTGTCTGGGAAATGTCGAAAAGCTCTTTGCCTAGTAAAAGGCTTAATGTTCCATCCGACCATCTAATCACCCTTGAATTTGATTGTCTCCGCTTCCACCAATATTAAATGACTTATATGCATTCAGGAGGAAGGAGACTCACATATTCTCCATTTTCGTCCTTAACCCATCGCCATCGTACCGTGTTTTCAACCTTGAGTTTAGTCGTCATACTTTTCTCGCGGACAGATTCTGCTTGTGGTGCCTCGTCGTCGTCGGGCCCAACATAGGTCTCGTGATGGAACGGCTTAGAATCAACTTGAACGAAATTTGGCATGCGAATGACCCAATACTATTCGAGTCGTTCACAAAGGCGTAGATACAGACTAGGGTACGACGCACGTTTCCGTCCGAGCTTTTTGGTACCGGAATATTCGGTATTTGCACTGCCGCCTCCAATACTTGCTCGTACTCGGGGTGCTGCGGCTCCTCCTCTTCTCCATACTCCAGCTCTTGACGTCTTCGCCGTTCGTCCGATGATAATCCATCGGAAATATGTCCGGAAGGTGTCGGGGACGTGGCGCTTTGCGAACGACTAAGTTTCCGCCCGCACTCTACCCAGCTGCCTCGTATACGTACCTCTCGTCTCTGGCACCCGTCACTTCGGCGTCCTCGCCAAATAGATCTGTCATTGGCTCGTCCTGCTCATCGTCGTCCTTCTTAGCATCCCCTTCGGATTTGGGCTGCATGTCGACATCATCCCCGAACAAGTCGGCAGCGGGTGAGTCCGATGCCTCTTGCTTTTCGGATTTGACCTCATCGTAGACCTGGGGGGGTTCAAGGGCACCAGCGAGGGAGGACATGTCTTTTGACTGCTTTCAAAGAATGAAGGATAACAGCCACAGGTGATCAAGTGAGTGTCTCTGAACTTAAAACGTAGTGGCACGCGCTGAGCGTGGGACCCTAGTTACGAGTCCTGAGGTAACGAAGGAGGAGTCCTTACGCTCAAAAGTAGGGCGGGTTGCCGAACAGCAGCAGCGTGGGAATACCATGCCGAGAAGTCGTGAGAGTTATTTTGCGTTGCGCTCATTACAAAATTGAAGCTCCGTTTCAAAGTCCGCTTGTATTCGTGACTACAAAATGCCTACAAACCGCGTTTTGTAGTGTCCGTTCCGCTTCCGTTCGTCCCTCGTCACGCAGTTCTGCGCAGATCCACTTGTACTTTCTAATATAAGGTCTTATTACTCTAATGTGTGTTTATAAATATTTCTGTGAATTACCGTATGTATTGTGATTTTCTACGCGGTCGTCTTTGCCGGAGATCGTTCTTACCGTGGGAACCCACTACATGAAGTGATTTGTTTGGGTCCTAGTCGCGTCGTCGGGATTTCGATTGGCTCCGGTCTCTCCGTGGTGGCACCCAGTAGACTTACAGGAATTCATGTGTGTTTGTGTGCTCTCAGAATTTTAATTATGTGTCTAGTTGATGGTTTGATTCATTATCTCTGCACCATGTTATATAATTATTTAAGCAGAGGATATATTGTATAATTAAAATATTACTTGGACCTCAGGCCTCAGGACAGCTCAGGACTCGTAAAATGCCATGCAACGCAGTGGCCCGCTTCTCCAAGTATACATGTAGCTATATCAGGAACGTATGTTTCGTCACTTTCCCTGACCGTTTGCTTGCGCTATGGAGCTCTCAAACTCTCGACTGTCTTGGTCGTGGACGCGTACTTTATCGGGTCATTTAGCGACAAGCATGACATTTTTGAACCAGGAAAGGCTCGGTGCTGCAGGAAGCTACCAAGCTAGTGGTCGATTCTGTCAACTGCTTCCGTTAATCCAACACCAAGCCTTATACGTTCGTACCCGCAATATCCCCGCGCCCCCGGTTAAAGATTGGGATCCTCCTTTGATGCCGCCATGCCTGATGCAGAGGAACGAGGCTAGTTTGGTTTGGCCAAAACATGAAACCAGGATCGTGTTCTGAACTGATGAGCTCTTGCCGCCTTCTACACGCTACACGCAAGCAGGAATGCAGGATATTCTCTTTCCTCGGCGGTTAGCTCCTACCATCTCAGCATCGGGAGCGGCACTCTTGGTAATCAGGCTTGCGTGTAGATCCTGTCTTCTCCGAAAAGCGGTTCCGGGCTGCTGTGCGCTGCTTGCGGTATTAGTGGCTAGTCTGTTCTCCAGCGCCTCCTACTTGTGGAGCGGACTCACTTCTTTGGCTGGCATCGCGGTGTCACAAGGGTGTAAATGTCGGCTTCCTCCCTTGCGAGTCATGCCTGCAGTGCACGTTCGTCGCAGCCGTTTAGTCAATCTGCCAGTGGCTAATTCTACCGACTTCTGTATATGGCGCCCGACCTACAATTTGTATTGACCCATAGAAGAATACCGAAGGATGGATCGAGGTTTCTTGTTTTTGGCGTCACTAGCAATCGCCCCCCTGGAGGTAATTGCAGTCTATACTTAGCTTCGTGCGATGATTTTAACTCCCGCGATACAGCTATACGACAAGTTTGGAGATGGGACCCCGCCACATCCATCTGCCACATCTGAGGCAACCTCTCGACTGGTAGACCGCCTCTGGATATTTCTGGATGCTATCCAGCAGTTTCACCACGCTTGCCAGCACACTGATTGTTGTCGGCCCCCTCATCTATCATGGTTTGCAACGCTGCCGAGACTTTATGGAGACGCAACGAAGCAATCCTGACAAGACGCAAGGAGGATGCGCCGTCGCATGGCGAATTACATAGTACTCAACCATTATTCGTATGTTATGTTTTCCTGGGCTCAGCTCTAAGCCTTCGCGAAGTGATCCGAATATTTGACTGCGCAGTTATTGCTAACTGCCGCCGCTCCACATTTCGGAATAGATGAAACGAAGGAAACCGATAATGATGGCTCCTGTATATTGTGGACAGTCTATGGAATTTTCTACGGGGCGGAGCCACTGTTCCCAGCGCTAGTCGCTCTTCTGATTGAGTAAGTTGTCGCTAGGCATACCGTTGATCCGTTATTGATGCTCAGGTAGGCCCTGCTTTTCCGAGGCAGCTCGGCGCCTTCTATTGGAGAACAGGCAGCCCGACACCCATCGTCTCAGTTGAGTTTCCTTCAGCGACGCCACTTGATCTATGAAAGGAGAGTCGCTGCGGAGACTGAAACGAAGCAGATCCCGTACGCTGTCAAAGTCGAGCCTGTCTGTCCTCCGCTAGAAGACTTCACCATGTCGACAGGGTCTGTCACCGTCCATGGGACACGGGTTGTGGAGGGCGGCCCGCCGTACGACTTTGCACGACAATCTGAGATGGAGGGTCCTATAATTCCAGATAAGATGACCCTTCAATCTTCGTGCGAACCAGGTGGATTAGGAAAAGCCCATAAATACTTCAGCTGGACGTATCATATCGGTCGGTACCTGGATATCTCAGAGGAATGGCGGAAATGAATCCGTTCAGATATCATTTTCCCCTACGCTCTTTCCGAACGCCGAGTACATTCTTTTCGAAATCCGCGAAGGGCTAGTCCATGTTTCACAGCCTGTCGGAGTGACCAGCGGAGGTAAGACGCCTATCAGATGTATATGCGGGGTCGCTGCTCTGCGGCGGGAACAGTATTGGGGTGACAAGCGCCGCTGACTAGTCCGGTGGACCTACAAGGATCCACCTTTCGACTTTGCCCCTGCTTCCTCTATTACGTGTAGCTGGCTCTCTGATCTTCTGTACAGTGTGCAACTTCTTGGTGGATATGGGGTCGGGCCTTGAGATAACTTGCATGCCGTCTGCACAAGTCTGCACTCACGAGTTCTTAATGGTAAGTTCTGCCACCCAATATAGTACTATTGCGATGATACCGGCATCCTGACAAGACCCCATGTACGACTATCAGTCACTGACAGCTCAGCTTCATATACATATGGACTTCATATACATATAGGCGATGTTGTTGTGGCTGGTCATGCCGAGCGTGACAAGAGGGAAGCGCTAGTGTGACCGCACGCGTACCGCATCTATTACAAGCGCGGCAACATAGACATCCTGACTCAAGCAGTCCATAGCCCGTCCGCCTCCTCTACCCACGCTTGATGTACTTTGAGTCTCATCCAGGCTGTGACACGCCGTATGCATGGCAAGCGGATGCGCAAAACGCCAATCGCGTTCTCCGGACTCATCCAAGTATTCCTAGTCCGAGGATGCCAGACATACGGATACCGACGCACGCACTGAAATGTGCGCAAAACGCGAAATGCCCACGTTATCTCTCTTTGCTTTCATTTCTGGTCCCGCCCTCTGCTGGGAGGAAATATGTCCGCAGCCAAACACAGCTAATGGTCATGCAGTGTAATCTGGCGTTCCCGTTTTGGCGCCGAGCTCGTACAGCAGTCAGAGTCATATAAAGTGCTCACAGCCATCCAACACCTCCTCACCTCCTCCCGTGAACCTCCAAGATGTCGTTCAACGGCTTCGAAGAGTATGTCGCTCGCCCTCTTGTTACATCCCCAACTCACGTTGGCTCTAGACTCGGTACCGGAGTTGGCACCTCAAGTGCAGCACACTCTTCTGGGAGCCCGCCTGAATACGACATCGCTTTGGAAGGAGAGCGAGCATACAGCCTTCACCCTTTGCAAGGCGGACATTCTCAAGAAGAGTTTGATGTATGTCTCTTCCTTTGACGACGCGCTGGGCCTCCCTCACCCAAATCGTATATAAGCACTTGTACCACCACGACCCTGCCATCCAACAGCCGTATCACCCAGCGCCTGTGTCAGCCAGTCAAGTATACCCCCAGTCATGGTCGGATGCTTCATGGAACCACCACTGGGGGCAATACCCACACAGCCCGGCCGCACACCGCTTCGATGCTCGTGCCTCTCACCGACAGAACAATCTCACTGTACAGACGGGTATTCTCATGTACCCTGGTTCGATGCGCAGTCCCGGGCTTGAAGAGTCGCCTTCTGCAAGCTTGCCTCCAAGTTCATCGACTCTGGTAGACGCCACTGATCCTTTCAGGGCGAAATTTCAGTCGCCGATTTCTCCTTCATCGACGCAGATATACGTATCGGCCATGTCTCCAATGGTCATAGAGGCTGGCCCTACTCAGCCTCTGGAAACCCAGGTTAGATGCTCGCTCGAATACAGCCTCCTCCTCCTCGTGACGTCTTCTTCTCCAGCCTATCACCCATCAGGACCAGTCAAGAATCTGGAAGGAAGGGCAACAGAGAATTCCGGGCGTGGTGCCTCAGAAGATGTACCGTCCTCAGGCCGCAAATGACAAGAAGCGTTACATTGACGAGATTCGCTTCGACCTGCCTATTACGTTCCGGATGACCGGCGCAAGTGAGGACGGCATCTCTGTTCGTGAAGCTCTAGTCGGGCATCTTGGAGAGCTGGTGAATAAGGATGACGAGGTGTTCATCAACTGCGGTCCTTCCGTCTCGATCCGTATCAACGTATGTAACGAATTCTGTCGCAAAATTGGCTCACTCACTCACGATTGTAACTTTCAGTGGCCGGGCTACGATGCCTGGAGCAAGCAGATCCCGACAAAGAACTGGAAATCACAGCCCGGGCCGATTACGCGCCAGAAGCTCGCGAAGCAAGTGGCCCGCCGGATCGAGGAATTCATCAAAGTATGTGACCTCGAGCACGACTTACTCGATGGCGAGTATTGACCAAGTTCACAGGCCATGTACGACAAGGAGATGGACGAAGACGGCCAGCCGCAGTGGAAAGTAGGGTCATATGGGATCCAACTTCACGACCTGATTCTGGTCAGTCTTCACCAAGTCTCCAAGGGTTCTTGGCAGCCACAATTGCGTCTGCACCCAAGTTACCGACGAGGGCTATGAAGTTTTCCGCGAGCCCTGCATGATGTCTCTACTGTCGTGAATTCCCGCTGCCGATCTAGACTCTTTCGACATTTCATTCGATGTATTTCTTGCGTTGTTCCTTGCTTTCTTGGTTGTACTATACTTGCCATTTCATATTCGCTTGATTCGCCATCAAGTTTTCCTGTCCGTTTGACTAGTCGTTTGTGCTTGAACCGTCACGAATACAGTATACCACATTGCAACTGCCTTTATTTACTGCGCCATAACCATCCCGGCGACCTACAAGAGAACAACTTCAAGTCACGTTCTCGACGGATGTACATCCGACGAGTGACAGCAGCCAGTGGCGTCGCGGCAGCAATGTCTTCTGCAGTTGCCGCTTTAGGGCAACCGCCACCCATTTTGGGCTTCCCCTTGTACTGACCTTGTACCCTTTCCTCCACCTCTTTTGTTTGGTCAGTGCTTCTAGCGTGAAAGCCTACTGTACCGCGCGCCTGCAAGATGCCTGCAGTTGCCGTCTCATTGTTCCCGTTTGCAAGGTCCACCATGCTCATCCTCGCTGCATTTCAGTGATGTCGGACCAAATACGCTTGGCGTGGATAAATAGGAAGAGTGGGACAAGGAGAGAGACGCAACTTCAACCCGTCTTCCAGGCGTCGAAGTCTCTCCCAAGAGAGCAGCGCTCTTTTTCGACTGTGTATTCTTGTCTCTTTCTCAAAGATACCCTTTTCGTTCACAATAATTGGGTTCTTCAACGACGATCATGATGGACAAGGGCACTCTTGCTGTCGCTGTAGTTCAGCGTCAAGTTATGATAGTAGAAGGTCAGTACTAGCGCGACGCAGAAGAGTACCAATTGCCCAGCTGACCTTGGATAATTGCTAGCGACTCGCACCCATGCTATCCGCGACCAGTGGCTGGACGTGCACACCTACGCACCATTTGGTGATCGATTGTTTTTGGCATCCAGTGTGCCTCAGGCCCGGATATCCAGTCGCGATGTCCTCACAATCTTTCCCTCAACCGACATCTTTCGCATTCCAGTAAACGGAATGCTCGAACTCCCTCCACAGGCCTTCTCCGAATATCTTGAGCTCAGCGCACGCTGTTTCACGCGGTACGAGAATCTTTGGAAAGCTCATGAGAGTGAGGAAGTGAAGGAAAAGTGGTGGAAAAGCTCACTGAGACTTCCCGTAATCGGCTCCTTCTGATTCTAAACAACGTCCCGTCTCGCTCTGTATCTCGTATAGCTCCTATAGAAAAGTGTATCGTTAGTCTCTCCCTGCCTGTATTACCAATCTCTTTATCTCATCCCAGACCTGTAATCTCCTGAGATGCGAATACGAAAATCGTTAGATTATAAATAAGATAGTCGATACAGAGATGTATAACCGAGTTGCCAAAGAGTAGAAGAGCTGAAAAATACATAACAGATCCTCAGGTGATAAACCAAGACGGCCTCATAGCGCTATGCAGCGGGGGTCGCATCTGGGTCCCTATAAACCTACCAAAGAGTCAGAAACCTTGGAGCAGATGCCCGCGGTCCCAGACGTACCTTCAAATCCCATATGTCGCCGACTTTCAAAGCCTCTTGCTGCTCCTCATCTTCGGGAAGAGCGTCTATCCCCGGCTCCTTACCAACCTCTAGTTTTAGCCCTCGCTCATTGGCCAAATGCAGGAGACAAATGAAGCAGAAACTTGTGCTGATCTCTTCCATCTTCTCCCTTGGATATGAAGTGCGCAGGTCAGATATGACTGAGCTGAAGACCCGCCCCTCCTTCGGATCCGTGCCTTCCTCGTCTCTATCGACTTCCTGTAACAAGATGTAAGCAACGAATACTGGAAGCTGGTTCTCCACTTGCCATTGACTCATCACCGTCCTCATCCTGCTCCTTCCCCTCTGGCACAACGATGCTAAGACCCTTCCATATGTTCTCTTTGAGCTTCCGGACATCCACGCGCTTAGCCCGTTTCGCGTAATTGACAGTCTCGGGTCTGACACGACGCGCGTGGCCCTGAGTAGCCGCCAATAGATCTTGCTCGCCAGGCTCTACGCTTGAACCCCCCAGGCCGTCGTCGACGTCATCGAAGCCAGGCCCATCATCAAAGTCATCATGGAAGAACTGAGTATTGAAGGGAATAGCACCGTCGGCAGCTAGATCACACATTACTTTAGAGAATTAGGCACGGCTGTGACTCAGACTCACTTTCGTCCGCCTCGTCGGAACCCATACGTCCCGCGGCTTGTTGCGCAGCTGCCTGAGCCCAGAAGTTCTCGTCCACTTCACCATCGGCCCGATCATCTATTGAGCGTTGCCCACGCATCCTTAACTGTACTCACCAGTTCAGTATACAATACCATCCAGGTAGTGGAGTGGCATCACGTACCGAGAACTGAGGCTTCAAGAACAAGGTGATAAGTTGTCGGCTAGAGAAGTGCATATCGTCCGGTAGGACGTGCTCATCTTTCTTCTCTTCCTTGTCCTTGGACTTCTTACCTTGACTCGTCTTACGCGACGCCCCTCCCTTGGCACCGGAAGTGCTCGGAAGGTTGATACCTGCGCCGCGGGTGCTAGGCGCGAATAGCTCCTGGGAGCGAGTTTTCAGATCCTTCTCAGCGGGGGTCAGGAAGTCTATCTTGAATGCCTCCTTCTTCTCCTTCCTGGGTTTAGGAGCGGAAGCATCAGGTGCATCAGCTACAAGGGAATATCAGCGTACGTTGCGGCGCTCCACTCAAGGTACTCACGCTTTCTTACAACCTTGCGCAGCTTCCAGTGCTCAGGACCAGCCCAGTTCTTCAAGAAGGCTTGATCAAAGTAATCCACCATGCCATCCCCGTCGGTATCGGTCATCGCCATGATCAGGTCGCGCTCGTTCGGCGGGCGGCGGGGATCGAAGGGTACAAATCCACCCGGACGCGTCTGGGCACCCTGAGCGCCTTCAGCAGGCACAGAATTATCATCGCCACCAGAGACGAAGTCCTCCTG
Organism: Heliocybe sulcata; assembly: GCA_004369045.1. NCBI lineage: Eukaryota > Fungi > Basidiomycota > Agaricomycetes > Gloeophyllales > Gloeophyllaceae > Heliocybe > Heliocybe sulcata. The sequence continues at coordinate 331,069 of ML213510.1, read as the reverse complement.
GGGCATGTCACCGATGTAATCATCTCCAACGGCTTGGTCTCCTTGGAAAAAGTCTTCTTCACCAGCGCCGCCCATGTCCATGGGCGCATCATAACCACCTGAGTCTCCAAAGTCATTCTGATCGTCGTCGTCGTCCTCATGCGCAGGTCCGGCGGCACGGTTACTATCCTTGATGAAGGCGTCGTCGAATGCGAATGAGTCTGCAGAGAAGGAAAAGCTCGCTAACGAATGCGAGATGGCCTTATCTTCCAACACGTCCAGATCAGGAAGAAATTGGGCTGCCGTGCACGGGCGTTAGTACGTCATGCTTGAAACAACCACGAGCATATTTCTTACATCTCAGATAGCTCAAATCAACCTCATCCTCGGGTTCCTGGACATCCTCCTCTTCATCGCCAGTCTTGCCCATCGAATCACTGGCATCAAAAATGACTCGCATATTCCCTTCACTGCCAACCCCCAAGCTCAAGTGGTTCATGAGCAAACCTTGGGCACCACCTTCATCGAAGTCGGCGCACGTCTTCTTGAACAACGGGTCGACGCTGAATTCCAGGTCAAGCTTCTTGCTGCGCAACTGAGCTGCGTTCTTGGCTAGCGTCGACTCCGCCTTGTGTGCTTTCGCCCGCTTTTTAGGTTGGGAGGGATCGTGGTCAGGATTATCCGACGTGGGTTCCTCTTCTTCTTCCAGTCGACCGTCTGTGGCGAGGTTGCTAAGGAGCTTTCCGGTTTCTGTTCCGACGCTGTCGACTCGGCTTGTCCAGATCTTGACGCACCCGTCCAACGTACAAGATGCGCGTTGGAAATTGATAGAGTTGTCGGTGGTGTTGCGCAAGAGGGACATGTCGTGGAAGTAGTCTATCAGGGCGAAGTTCCATGAATTGGTAGCATTGATTTTCTAGGGAATATAGCATCGTTAATCATGCCCGAGTCCCCGAGCACAACACAGAGTAGATGAGGGTTGGACAAGAGGATAAGATCTCCATAGCATCATATGACTGACGCAGAATCAATCTCGGTCGAACAGGAGCAACTCACGTTATCGGTAGCCATCTTCATCCACTCCTCAAAATTCGAGCTCATGACATCCAATGGAACATCCACAGCGGGCACTTGGGCAACAGAGTTCAAAGGCTGCTTCTGCCTTGCCTGTGCGCCAGCCTTGGACGACTCTGCTGCAACTTCCCCTGACGGGCCAGCCTCTGCATTCTCCTCCAACGTCACACCACCCTTCGTGCTCTTCCTCCTCCTCCGTTTCTCCGCCATGTCATCGTTGACGTTTACCGATTTGAAGGGCGCTCTGCCCGGGTCCGATGAGAAGCTGTGGTCATTATCGGGATTGTAGACCTCGCTGAGCCGTTTCTTGAGGCCCTGGCGCTGCGGGCGAGGCGTCTCTTGCTCAGTCTCGTCACCTGAGTCGGTGTCATCGTTGTAGAGGGGTGCTTGCGGCGCCTTCGCTCTTGACGGTCGTGCAGGGGCCATTATGGTCAGCGTTCAACAAGAAAGTACGGTGACTGTGACTGTGACCCGACGCGAGGCGCGTCCTATCACGTGTAGAACGCTTTCACGATTATCAGACACGTTCTGTCTGCATTGGAATGCTGAACAAAGTCAATATTCTGTAGGGATACGGTCAGGAAGGAAGGGACGATCAGCAAGTCATCATCTGAGGGCAGACTACTAGTAGGTACATTGCATTGTCCACCTTCGTGACTCTATATTATGTGCCCATTATGATAATAGCAGGAGCATTCCCCACCATAGGCAAGCGCGCATTATGTATGGTATGCGCTGGAAAGCTAGAAGGACATTGAGGCGACGTAGGCTATTCCCGAATCAATGCCTCTGTGGGACGGTCAGTTCCATCTTTGACCAACAAAACAAAAGTCGACTGACTGAAGAACTCATACGATAGCCACGACAAGGCGTTGCTCGGCATATGTGTCAGCACCCGTGGCGACATCCCACGCGCGAATCCCCTTACCCCGTCTCTCAACAGTATAATCCGGCACGCGTCCACGATCCCTCTACACCGCCTGATCTCGGGGTCTGACGACCCTCCCTTCGTCTGCAACAGCGTCTTCGCCACATCCAATGGCGTCGTCACCCCCGCAGCGACCCCTCCTGCCAGCCCTCCCGATACCACATGCGCCAAAGGCGAGTACTCCCCGGTAGGATTCATTAATCTTTTTAGTTGTTCGTAGACGGTGAATTGTACGGCCGTGAAGGGGACGGACATCATAAGTGTCGTGGGATATGATACGTAGAAGGCGCTCAGGCCTTCGTTCCGATATATGGTGCTGGCGCAGGTGAAGACTGATCGGAATTCCGATTTGTGTACTTGCATGCGTTGCTTGATTACTGCAAGCAGAGAGTTTCGGTATGCAGTGAGTCCTAGACGGCAGGGTGAAGGGCACTTACCATCGAACGGGTTCATTAATGCATCACTGGCGATTGTGGCTGCTGCGCCTGCTAACGCTAGATATCGTGTATAAAGACGTGAGTTCAATCGTCTAGTCCGGGAGGACAAAATGTGCAGTAGAGCCATTGGACATCCTAGTTGACGGAGTGGATGAAGAGCACTCACATGTAGATGCCCAATGATTCCCTGCTCGATTCCCTCCCGTCAGCTCCTTCACGGCCTCGTACGTCCCAAAATGCACCGCATGCGCCGGCCCTGCTCCCAAAATCACAGACGACACCCCCCGCCATAGCGCCCTCGCGCCCTCCGTTGCCGATATTCGCGTGAACGCATTCCCTATGCCCGTGTACACCGCGCTCGGCGACGTCGCGAAGACTTGCATTCGCGTCTGAAGCCCCCTGAGCAGAATGCCATGCCATATTGCGCAGTCACGCACTTTAATCATGTCCACCGGGAACATCACCGCATGTTCAGTGATGCCTGCCTGAACCCATGTCAACGCCGGTCTGGGTCCGCGCGCGGCCTTGGTTCTGTCTGACCGACTCCGATAGCTAGACCGCACTCACCAGAGCTCCCGCAAGCATATTCACCTGTTCCACTGGTTCAGGTCCGCAGTTAAGCACACAACGGTGTCTGTACTACGCACCCCAAGGCCCGCATTTGTGGGCAATGCTTCGTATTCGACTTCGTCCGAGACATCGAGTGACATGGTTCAGAGGGACCCGGAGAACGTGAGGAACGGCTGCCCAGCTAAATAACGCGTCCCACTCAGAGTCAGAGTAGTTAGGGGTCGATAACTCAGAGCCAACTAGCGGGAACGGTGCAGACGGTGGTAAATGAACCTGATTTGCTGCTACGACCGAAACGCCGACGGCGCAGGCGGAGGTCAGAGGACGGGTGCGATAGCAATCGCGGGCAGTGCCCCGCCCCGCAGATTAGGCAGTGACTTTCAGAAGCAGCTCGATTACGACGATTTACAAATAATGAATTTCTTCCGACAGGTGCACCGCCGGATGAAGTTGACGACTTCGCTCTAGACGCGTGCAATGCACGCTGCCCGGCAAGAATGGATACGTCGATCACCGCGCGACAAGCGGTACCACAAATCCAATACATCGACCTATGCGTACAAAGCTTTCTACGGCAGCGACACTCTCTCGACTGGCCGCATCTCATGCTGTCTTCTTACCAGCCTGCGCCAGACGGTCATGCTCGTCGATGTCCCTGACAAAGGCAGAGTAAAATTTCCGCTCAGTTTTGCCACGGAAAGATACTCACTCTGCTTCCCACGGATAATCGAGCCTGTAGCAGCCAATCCCGTTAGTTAGCGCGCAGGGCAACCAGCATACACTTTCTCACCAGATATCCTCCACGTCGGCACCAACGAAGTACCTTGGGAAAGATGTCGGCTTTAGCAGGGCTGCGCCATATATTTGGCAGAACTGACTCACTGCACGTTGGATGGCAACTCGCCTAATTTTGGCTTGAGCTTGTTGTGCACGACGAAGACCGCAAACTCGGTTTTTGCAGCTAATGCCTCGCGTTCGGATTGCGGGAGCCCCTCAAGCTCCCGCTGCACATCCTTCTGGAGCTCCGAGACAGCGTAACTGAGGCACAGTCTCCGAGTCAGCACGGACTGCACGGGAATTGCCTTGCTTACTGGAGGGTTTTGCGAGAATCATCCACTTCATCCTGAAGACCGCACAGAGTCTGGGAACCCGCTCTGTTTTATATCAAATAAGGAGTTACTGACCACAATCAGGGCTCTCCGTCCAAGGAGGATCCGTTGAGTCTCAGGACCCCTGCGCACATTAGCTGCTTCTTCTCCCACTAGTTCCGCATACTCACAGCCATTGGGTCCGCACAACCTGTGCTCCGATCTGCTCTGCAGTCGTCCCCGGAAGAGACTCGTATAGCGATAAGCCAATCGCATATATAGGGATGTTCCGCTTCGTCGAAGCATCTTTTAAGAAAGTGCGCTGAACGTGGATCAGAGCATGGCCATTGATCTAAGGACGCGCATACCAGGACACGAGCAGGAAAGAATCCTCTGCATAGGACATGTAGAGTGTGTCCAGAGAATCGGGTAGGGAACTTACCCTCCACCTACATACACTCAATTAGAAACTTGTTTGAACGGTTTTCTGTATACATACCGATAGCAATAAAAAGATCCGGTTTGAATTCCGCAATTTTCTCAGCCGACACCTTGATGAGCTTGTGAATGTCGTTGTAGGTCAATGCGAGATGTTCTGGTTCAGCCATGGTTGCCGCAGAGAAAGGCGTTGTTCACTGCGGCAAAGTTTTATGCGGCGATCATTCCATCAATCCGCGATAAGATCTGTCCACGGCCACCTGTCAGGTCACCGGAGCAATGCACCTTCTCTTCGACTTCGTCCGCGGCACTGCTCATCGCGTCCGGCGTTGACGAGACTCGCTGAACGCTCGAGATGGCGGACGGCAATACACCTGCATCGCAGCCTTCAAACGAATCTCCCGATCCCTCGCCCTCAAAAGCCATTGGCAGTCTCGCAAAGAAGCAGAGCGACGTGACTCGCCTGGGGACACAGAAACTCAAATTTGTTCCTACTTTGCCGGCTAGAAGGAAATCGGGGTGCGTGTGTGACCCTACTGGATACTACACTGCACTAATTCATTCTGTCTGGCAGAGGGGAAGTGAAGCCAGTGGGTACGGTCCTTTGTCACTCCCGCTCGGTCTTGCTCATCACCAAAACAACAGGAAGAACATGTCCCGAAGCCCACTCCTACTGAGCAAGGTCGCGGCCGTGGGCGGGGACGTGGAGGCGCTCGCGGAGGCGCACCTCCATCCGTCGAAATGACCGCCAGCGGTCCCTTCGCCATGGGACCTGCGTTGGCCGGCTCCTCCACCCGCAGAAGCGCACCGCGTTCCAACTTCACGCCCATTGTACCACTGGGACCCAGCGCCTCCTCTTTAGGCTCTGGGCTTACCAGCTCTGCCCCGCCGACGCTGAAGCGCGAGACGGACAAGGATGCCCAGCGCGTGAAGGTTGAGGACGAGGAGGCCTACTCTGAGCCGGACGAGGGCGTGGAGATTGTTGATATGGATAATGTCCGGCAAATGGATTGGATGGCACCCGAGAGTCTAAGGAAAGACAAGGACGACGCGAAGAGGAGGAAGAAAGGAGCCAAGGTCAAGAAAGAAGGGAAAGCAAACTTGGACAAGAAAGGCAAAGGTATGTCGCGGTCCGTCCGAACGATGTATCATCGTTGCTAACCTTTGTGAAGGCGTGGCTCAACCGGACGCCATGGACGTCGAAGAGGAAGCTGAGACAGCCGCGGCCGAGGTCGATCTCGCCAACGCAGTCGATCTCAGTGAAAGCGAGGACGAGGAGGAACTCGAAGACATCATAGAAGATTTCGCACTAGAGTCTGAACAGCTAGAAGTTCGTATCAAATTTCTATTTGCCCTTAAGCTTCGCTTTCCTCTGATACGATGGCTGCTGCCAGGAAAGCGGTGTCCCCCAGGAACGTCTATACTTCTTCCAATTCCCCGAACCGTTCCCCACATTCCAGTCAAAACAACCCCCACCAGACGCCGTATCCATCGACGTCGACATGCCCGACCCCTCAGACCCGAAAGGCAAGCGCGTCTCTTTCGCAGAGGACACCAAGCCTCCAGCGCCTGCGCCGGCAAAAGAGCAAGAAGCACCGAACACCACGCTAGACGGGCAAATCGGCCAGCTCGAGATCTATGCAAGCGGCGCTGTCAGAATGCGCCTGGGCAATGGCATCCTCCTCGACGTCGCCGCGGCCACACAGCCCTCCTTCCTCCAACACGCCGTCCACCTCGACATGGCGGCCAAGCGCCTCTGCGTCCTGGGCGAAATCAACAAACGCTTCGTCGTCACGCCCAACGTGGATGCGTTGCTGGAGGACTTGGCGAGCATCGGCATTCACACTCAGGATGCGTTGCAGATTGACGAAGAGGGGCTGATCAAGATGGATACAGATAGCTAATCGCAATTAATACACATCTACGCATATATGACCGGCTGCTGCTACGTTACGCCGTCTCGCACTAGATACAGTCGTTATGTACATCCTAAAAAGCCAAGCCAAGGCAAATGTACGGTATCCTATTTATCATAAAGTGTAAGCTACCTTGAATTCATGAGCATCGTAAGCAAAGCACCGGCGGAGAAGAAAGAGTGAGGTAAACAGACTATAGATCAAGATGGTGAACGAAGTTACGCCACACTTCGTCCTGATTCCTGGGTGGCATCGCGCCGACTTGATGCATATATTGGTACTGAGCCTGGGGATGCGCGACAGGGGCAGGCGCCGCGTATGAGTGGTGCGCCAGGTCCGCCTGCACGTAGCCGTGTCCTTCCAACGAGGGCCTCCTCTCCATAGACGGCCCAGCCATCTGCTGATACTCCTGGTGCGGCGCATAGCGCTCATTGGACACGTCGTAGCCCGCACTCTCGTAGCCCTGATAAAACCCAATCATGGACGGGTGCGTGTCCCCGAACTGGTTTACGTACGGCCTCTCCACCGGCAGGCCAGCGTCAGAGAGAGCATAAGTGGGCGGCATCGCAGCCGCGTGGGCGATGTTGGCATGCGGTCCGACTTCTCCGCGGACTTGTGACTCCGGGAAGCTCGGGACTGCAGCGTGCGTCAGTGGCGACTGAGAAGGCGATCGGCTTCTTGCGATAACGGACTTGCGGCCCTCGAGGACCTCCAGCTCGTCGAGGCCGTTAGAGTTGTCGTAGGTGGTCCGCCGAGAGCTAGAGACCGGTCCAGTCGACGGGTTACCCGTGCGGGCTGCTTCGAACGCGGCGAAAGCCCGTTGCCTGAGCTTCGACAGAGTAGTCTGATTGTATATCAGCATATGCTATGGCGGTCAGAAAATAAGACTCGCACCATGGTACCTGGCGGCCTACACAGTCGAGAGCCTTCCTCCCAGAAGCCGTACGCTTGATTGAATTCCTGCAACGCGTTGGAAGCCAAGTCACATGCGGGAGCCTCGACTATCAATGCACCGAGAATAACCTTCCGAGGTGGTCAGATCATGGGTTCGCATCCATAGTATGTCGCACTTACGCAGGCGGAGAAGCAGTTGGACCAGAAGAACCACACCCGTCTTGTTCTAGCGGGGTGGACCGGGTACAGACCTCTTAGACTTGATATCAGACGCAACGCACTGCGGTAGGCGGCAACGACCGAGTCTGCATATTTATGCGTCAACGGATTGACCGAACCGCTTCTGATCGCCTGCGCAAAGTAACTGCGATGGATATACATGAGGTCTAAGGTACCAATGAATCAATACTGTGGAAGTGGTTCTGACAGACACAATGACGCACTTGATTCCCTCTCGCAAAGGATACAGTACTGTTGCATGGCCCTGACAGGGTCCGGAGACCACGAGCGCCCGGCCTCCGAGCCTTCCACTGGCGCCTGCAGTTGCGCTGGGACAGGGAACGTACGGATCTTGACATCAAGATCTTGTAGCGCGTTATATGAGGACTGCCTGATGTTGAAGACATGGTCGACGGACACCGACAGGCAGACAGCCGAGTACCGGAATTTCCAGGCATGAACTGTTCAAAAAGAATATATTAGTCTAAGGGGAAACGACTTTGAGGGGGCATAAGCCACTTACAGCCTAAATCAACGTCCCCGGAAGCTTTCGTAGTAGGATCAAGATCCTCCGGGAAACGGGCGTCTATATTGTGGATGTTCATAGCTGGCGGCCGGCCGTTGACAACACTCTGCCAAGTCTGGGGTCAGCTGCATATTCAGCTAAGTTTGGTATGCAGACCCACAGTCCATGCATCCCAGGTAAACAGCTCCCAGAACAAGATACGACGACGTTGTACTTCGGCAAGCTCGAGATTCCAACCAGCACTATCGCGTTCTTCCAGGGAATCGTTTATTAGACGTATCGGAAGGTCATAAAGCGTGCAAGCTTACGTAGACCAATCTGCGACAGGGAAAGACTGTTATTAGTCGCGGCGTTGCATAGAAAGACATAGAAAGATATCAAACGCACGATTTGCGCGACCCTGCTACAGATGCCGACGAGCAGCCATCGTCGCTCATTACCGGCCCTGTCGGACAAGAAGACAAAGTGAAACAGCATGAACAGGGCTTGGACCGCTGTTGTGTTAGCCTCATCAAGAATCGACTTAAGCGACAGTGCTGCGCAAGCCAAAGCGTTGTATTGCTCGGCGACAATGGTAGGCGAGTCGATGGAGTCATCGAATAGCGTGCCGGTTGCCAGGACCATGAAGAAGACAGACAGTCGGTGCGGATGCAGAGCGTCGAGGCTGATGGCGGTCCCGGAGACGTCATATTGTACGGCAGGCATGATCTCGCCCATGAATTCTTCTCGTACAACTGGATCATACCTAGATCCGATCTGATCAGAGTCAGGCCAGAGGAGCTAGGTAAGATGCTTACATCCATGCTGCATGACTGTAATACAGGTCCGCCAGCCTGAGCGTCTGGTCCCGCTTGGGTAGAAAAGGGATGAAGTGCTGCTTAGTGTACGGACAATCCCGCAGACCGAGAGGGAAGGAGTTTGCGAGTTCGGCTAGCTCGAAGGGAAGACCAAGGTACTTTGGATCCTTGATCTTTCGCGCCATCTCATCGGTCTCCGACTAGAGTTGCTCTGAGTTAGAGGACCTACGAACTGGAGATCCACTGACCGGCAGAAGGGTCTGAAGATACTGTGAGTAGTCGCAGTCAGCGTCAAGTAGTCTTTGGTCTTGGCGATCACATACATCTGAACCTGCCGACTCGCCGTGGTATTTAACTTGGCCGTCGTTGCCTATAGACAAGGAGCCGATAGCCTTCGAAACCTCGGTGTCGGTAGGGTCATCAGAGTGGGGACCTTCAGATACGGGGGTGACACCGTTAGAAGATGAAGTAGTCTGCAATAGGGGATGAGGACCGCCGCCGCTGCCTGTTTGCGCATCGGCCAGAGCCTTCTCCAGCTCTCTGATTCGAACTGCTTGAGCTTTGTTCTGGTCCGCAAGCTTGCGAGCGTGCGCCGCCAGAACTCTGCGCAGACGGTGAGCTCTCAGCAACGACGCTACTGTAGACCTTACTTGTTGCCCTTCGTAGCTGGCATGGCTCCGTCGGGACAGATCTTGGCGCAACCTCGACGAATGCATGACTGGCAAGGAAAGACTCTGGTACGCCACAACACGATGAACAGCCAGCATCAGACGTAAACGCAAATTCACGAACCTATCACATTTTAACTTTGACCTGAAGGAACGTGTTCATTGCACTGCAGCAAAGTGCTTCTGGAAGGACCCACCTCCGACATTCTGCACAAGAAAGACCTCGGCGTTCGTGACTGTGCTCCCCGGGGTTCATTAGAAATTGGAATGGGCGGCTACTGGTAAAATTAGAGGAGCGAGCAAGGAGCACAGGGTTTTAAAGTAAAGGCGGAGAGGAGAAGTGACGCGCTGCCCCTGCGTGCAATATAAGGTGCATGTCAGGGCGAGCAGCACGTGTAGAATAGCAATAGGAAATCGACCTGCCGTGGAAGGAGTCCGAGGGAGTACGCGCCTGCCAGATGCCGACTGACTCGGGAGGGTGGCATTCGGAGGGCGCCGCGTCGATGCAGGGTCTTCCTGCCACCGGCCGATCTTCGACGCGCTCAAGACCGCAAGCCTGAGCGGGATTGTCAATCGCGCCAAAGAGCGGTAACTTGGAGACTGCATGCATCAATGGGATCCGGCGCTCCGCACAGCTGATGGCCTGACAGCACTATAGCCTGCTTCAGAAGGCGGATGCACTTCAGATAAGTTGAATCTTGACGTGAGAGAAGAGAATGCTGCGGTAGGGTCGGACGTTTCGATCGAACCTTGTGGTTTCAAGAAGCAGTACGCGTTGTATTAAGCAGACGACCTCACATAGCATGATGTACACTGTACGGATACAGGAAATGTGTTACTAGACGGGAATCCGCGGAAGCCTGACCCGCGGCGAATGCGAGAACCTGCCATGGGGCGACACTGTGAAGGCGTAAGTACGGGCTTATTACACAGAGGGCAACAGGAAGGATCAGAAAAAGCGAGCAAAGACCGCCAAAGCAGCCTGCCCGAAGGTAGCTGAGATAGTTTTCCGCATTAAATCGTGGGCCAAATGCCTCAAACATCATAGAACACTAACACTACATAGAGACGGCAACTCACCTTGAGCAAGCTGAGGCTCATCCAGATTGACGTGCAAGATGCGAAACAAGGGAGGAGAAGATTGCCGAATTTTTATATCGCAAGCTCCCTAACACGCGTAAACAACGGCCACACTAGCCACTTACCGGAATTGCGTTGTCGTACACAGCAGCGTCACCCTTGCCTGCACCTTCATAAAGTTAACATGTCAAGCTCGTATCAAGACCCCTCCTCTTCCCAGCCAGGGCCGTCTTACTCTTATGCTTCTCCTGCGACGACGCAGCCGATGAGCCAAGCACCGTCCAACCCGGAGAACAGCCAGTACCCCATTGCCTCGCAAGCACCTGGATCTCAGCCACAATCGCGTCAGGCAGCAGAAGAGGCCAGGAAAGACCGCACTTTGGCTGAGTTCCTGCTGATGCTGGATGACTACGAACCTCTGGTACGTGATGCGGGTGTATCGTGACCTGGGGTGCTATGTTGCACACTTCGTCGTTTATGCCGCGTTGACGATCCTGGTCGTTCTAGGTCCCGAATGAAGTCACAGATTACTACCTGCAACGAGTCGGGTTTGAGTGCGAAGATGTGCGCCTGTGAGTAGATACGCATGGTTCTATCCTCCTCGCCACTGCTGACGATCTCCAATCCTATACCGTTTCCAGGAAACGATTGTTGTCATTAGCGGCGCAGAAGTTCGTCTCTGACATTGCAGCAGACGCTTATCAACATGCTCGGATACGAACAAATGCTGCTGGTGGGCGTGCAAGAGCAAACCAACCTCCAGGCGCTGCTGCTCGAGTGCGTCTTGTTTCTCGGTTGCCGATGAGTCTGGTACTGATTCTCTCCCCTTCAGGATAAGACGAGGACTACCTTGACAATGGAGGACCTCAGCTCCGCTCTCGCAGAATATGGGATCAATTCTCGAAAGCCTGAATTCTATATGTGATGAGTGGTGCAGAGACATTGACCGGGTTTAGCGGATAGACTGCTACTGTCTTTCCCTGTGTTCTACTAGTACTGTGTAATTTATCTTCAAAGACACGTTCTACGACACAGATTCCGATTCATCCCTGAATCGGTTATCATTTCTTTGTTATGCACTCGTACCGTTCCTGTTCCACAGGGGCTTTTACTAAATTCGGTTAAACTTACCATTTCTAATTATGTTTCCCTTACTCTTTTCGTCATGTATTTGCAATTAGTTTCGACAGTCGTCTTCACCTTACATTTATGGAAGTGATTAAGGAGAGTTGGATCCTTATGTTCTCAATCTGGTAATAAATATAGGAGCTCTTTTTCCCTCTGTCGGTTTGCACTGGCATCCGGAGCTCTTTCGGCGTGCCTCCTATTAATGTGCGGTCAATGCGGCAATGATCGACTGCAGGCTACTGCAGCGTGATGCTGCGGCGACTCTGGCTCTCATATAGCTACCTCCTTTACTAGGTACACTTTAGTAAAGTAGGTCTTTTGAATGCTTTAAGGAAATGTGCATATTACTGAATCAAGTCTGGAATAATATTACCATGTCATTTCTCTGTTGTAAGCAATATGCTCGAACGAGGGAGCTGCCAAACTTGTTTGGCGGCGGACGAGCATTATCCGACCATATGCTACTTTGAACTCTCAGGAGTCAGGTGTATATTATGGCTGCTGATGTTGTCTGTCCAATGGTTTTGGCTGTCTGGTTGAGATGGATCCATGTGGCGCATACATGGTATGCTTGTAAGGCCGTGCAGCTTCATGGCACGGTAAGAATTTTGCTTGGCAGCAAGCTGGGTACTGTACTAGGCGAGCCCTTATATTATGATGTAGCAGTAAGGCCGCGCAGCACCCATGATTTCAACTGTGTAAATGACTATGGGAATCGGAACTGGCGTGCCGCGCAGCGCCGATAATCTACAAGTCCTGTTGCATTGTTTAGAGTGCGCCCTGACCCATTTGAATTCACACTATACGCTCGAGCCACGTGCACGACGCGTTCATTTCCCGAAGTCGAACCGCGCCCGCAACGCCTTCTCGTCTCTCGACATCGGCAAGCCTTGCCAGCAAGATCTGGCTTCTATGGTCCTGCCACAACATGGCTATGACCTTCTATGACCTCCTGGGCATTCCCAAGTCCGCGACTCAAGACGAAGGTACGCAGCGCTTCCCTTTACGTTGTCCACTAAGCGAACTCGTGTACACCGCCTCATGAATTACGTTGGAATGTCTATTGCTAGTTAGGTTGGGCTTCAAGAAGAAGGCCCTGAGGACGCATCCTGACAAACTGAGCCCGGACGCAACTCCTGCGGAGAGAAAGGCTGGGGAGACAAAGTTCCGCAACGTACGTCGATCTGCCTTTGTTGCTTCGGCTACCTTCTTGAGTTTTGACAGCTAGGCTAATGCCCTCGCAGCTGCATGAAGCTTTCGAGACACTGAGCGACCCGGCGAAACGCAGGGTACGTCCATACGGCTACAACTCGCTCCGGTTGCACTCATCTCGATGTCACGCATAGGCATATGACCTGCGCCTCGAAGCTGCAGCCCGATTCCTCAGAGTGAGTCGCATCTTTCATTGTGTCGCTGCGATTGTGTATATTGCATGCAGTCGCTGACATGGGCGCTGTGCAGACTGGTCGAGAACGGGAATTCGACGCGACATATGCAGCAGCAGAGCGCCTGAAGAAGTCCGCCGAGAACCTGAACGCCGCGTTGGAGAAGATGAACAAGGCCAAGGACGAGCTCAATATGACGGTTGACAATATGCTGAAGAGCCTGCGGGAGGCGAACCCGGAGTGGGAGGCCAGGAGGCAGGAGGCCCTGAGGGTGCGTCAGTCTCAGATGTCACAGGCTGTTCTCCGCCGATAATCGCTATCTATGCAGCGAAGGGAATCGTACAGCACGCAGACATCCTAGAGGGTGTAGTTTGCCGACGCAGGGTGCTGTGCCATGTATGACATCTTGTTTGATTGGTTTCGCGGGTCCAGAGATCAGGATGGGACCTACATTCGCTTGCTTATTCTGTTCTCGGACATACACGCCTGGCATCCACCACCATGTTGTACACTACTGCTTACTGCTCGGTCGTGCTCCGGTCTCACATTAATCTAGAGTTCACTGCATGCCCAGCGCCGCGAGCCTGCTCTTGGCAATCCTGCCCACGTCCTCCACCGCCCTACTGAGCTCGCTCCGCCACTCCGGACTCCCAGCTTCTACGACACCCACAGCCTCCACCGGGGGCTGGTCAGGACTGAGTGAATGAGGGATCCCCAGCACACCCTCCATCTCCTCCGCGATAGCAGAGCGCGGCCGGCCGTTCACAAAGGTGATGTAGCGTAGACCAGGGTACTGGTACTCATAACACGCATTGAGGTGTGCGAGGCGCTCCAAGACCTTCGGAGGTGTTGCGGTGGTCCTTGCACTTGCGAGTCCTGCTTGTCCCTGTCCCTGCTCCTTCGCGCTGAATGCAGACAGCCCCTTCACCTCCCCGATACGCGGGTGTGCGCCGATGAATCTAGCTTGCAACTCGTCGGGCCATGCTCGGATGATTTGGAGTGCTCCGTCGATGAGTTCGCTGTAGGTGGTTATTGGGGAGGTGGATTGGAGTAGGGTGTCTTCCAGCTCTGGTACGAGGTCGGAGAAGAGGGGAGGGGAGGGCTCGAAGAGCAGTGCGAGGGCGCTGCTGAGGTAGGAGGTAGGTTCCGACGTGGATGATACGATGAGGGAGAGGGGAGGGAGAGGTACGTCTGCCATCGTAATTACGCTCGCTCGATAGTTTGACTGTATAATTGGTAGTCTTTTGCTATGACTCAAGCTTGGACTAACGTAACTGAGGCATTTTGTATGGTCCGGTCGTCTAGCAATAAGCTCTTTGATCGCCTTGGGCGGATGAGATAGAGAACACAATTACAATGCAAATCAATACAAGATAGACATTTGACAACAATATTAAGAAAGCGGAGACCGATCTGGGACATACTTACGCCACACAACACGGGACATCGACAATAGCGATGAAAGTAAAACTGAAATTGACAAACTCTACAGTGCAGGGCGGACGGCGATTTTCGAGTTTCCACGAGTCATCTGCCTCGCACCAGCGCGTCCCGCACTGTGCTCCTCTCGGACAGCAGCGCCATCATCTGCCACCTCGCATCCCTCGTCTCTCTGTCTTTCAGGACATTGATCATGTCGTTCTCATAGTCCTCATTGTCGCCTACTGCGAGCTTCATCGCCGCGGCTGACTTGTTCGGCAGGACGAACGGCGAGATGGTGAAGAGGGAGTCGAAGGCCGAGGCAGTGAGGATGCTCGAGTGTGTGCGCGGTTGGGTGGGGGCGATGGATGTGACGGCGTGTGATGTGGAGGTGAGGGAGAGGGCTTGGGTGATGAGCTGTTTTAGCTTGGCCTGGGCGTGTACGTGAGTTCCAAGGACCGCTAATCGGCAGAGAAACACGGACCTCGAATGCAAGCATCATTAGCTGTGCCACGGTCTTGGAAGGTTGGCCGAGGTTGTGCTGGGCGCATATAAGGTTGAGTCGGTCGGAGATGTGCTGCAGCGTAGGCGCTCGGGTGACGGATGCTAGGTGCAGCGGCAGGCGGCTCCCGGGTGGCTCTGTTATCTCTTGTCAGTCTTTGTAAAGGCCTACAAGTTCTCTAGAAAATACCTCCACGTTCGGGGAGAAGTACGACACCTCTCTCCTTTGCGATCTCATCCTTCTCTTTCCGAGGATACCGTTCGGTGGATAATGCCACTGGCTCTAGGTTATGTAGGCGCTCTCGTTCACGTCTTCCGAGACCGATAGTCCATTTCTTTAGTCGTGAGGATCGCAGTGTGTCCGCAGAGTCGGGACCCTGGTAGGGTAGTGTTCGTCTGCGCTTACGGGGAGGTGCTTTGGGCATTTCGGGTGGTGGTGTTGGTGGTGTCTGGCCATGGGTCGTCGTGTCAAACAGAGAGATGATAAGGGCATTATGCATTTGTACTGTAAGATAGACTTGTCAGAAACGCGTGACAACCAAGCCTTCGAGTGTACATACCTAATGCCACAGTATCCAGGCACTTCCGGACCTGCTCATCAAACTCGACTCGCGAGATCTCTCCCTTCATGAAGTTCTGAAACGTGTCCCAGTACATCTTATTCCTTGCGCCGAGGCTGGTGACCAGCTGGCTCTTGATCGTGGACGTCGAGCCGAGCGACATCGCGGAGAGGAGGCAGGACGCGTTCAGCCACCGGGCAGCTGTGGCAAAGCGGGAGTTTCCACGCTAAGTCGAGCGCTTGTTTGTCACGCTCCACGACAACCCAGTCACTCCAGCCACGATATGACCCTCTAACGTACTTCCTTCCCAGCGTTACTAGTTCGAGTTTGTGTTCCTCTTCATCGTTCACTACGTCCTTGCGCGTCTCCTGGCTTTCCTGGCTCTGTGATGAATCCCGACGCTCCCGTCTTCCGCCCAGCAACCTCTAAACCCCGCGGTGTCTGCAAGTACTACAACACTCCTCGCGGCTGCTTCGCCGGCGACAAGTGCAGATTCCTGCATGGTGACGCAGAGACGCTGACCCCGTACGATCGGAGCAAGACGTGTGTTTACTACGCTGCCGGTAAGTGCTTATCAGACTGGATTGCGATCAGATTGAGTCTGAGCTTGGGTCGCGGGTAGGGTATTGCCGCAGGGGCGACCAGTGTTGGTTCAAGCATGTTGCACCTGGGAAAGTGAATCTGGCCGAGTCGTCAGGCTCTGCTAAGGTTGAGCAGGTCGTTGCGGAGGGGCTTGCAGACGAGTGCTCCATCTGCTACGAGAAGCCGACCACGTACGGTCTGCTTGTTGGGTGCAGCCATGTCTTTTGTATTAAGGTATGTCTAATCGGTGGCATCCAACTGTAATATCAAGACTTTGACACAATTTATTGCTCAGTGCATCCGTGAGTGGCGTGATGCCACGGAGAAGTCAAGCGAGACCGTGTCGTCTGTGACCATCAAGAAATGTCCATACTGCCGAGTAGATGTTTGCTTCGTAACACCTTCTAGTCTATACTACCCTGAAGGACATCCGGGTAAGGAGCGCACAATACAGAAGTACAAGGAGAGCATGGCCAGGGTCCCTTGCCGGTATGTGACCAAGATCTTCCTGGTTCCAGCGTCCCAATTGACCTCGTACTGTATTATCTATCAGGTACTTCCAGAAGTCACCTTCGCAAGACCGATTCTGCCCGTTCGGCGCGGATTGCTTCTACCAGCACCAGAATGATGACGGAACACCGTACGTATTCGACAAGGGCATCAAGCACTACCTCCCCGTAAGCCCGGCAGTATCCCAGTTAGATTGCTTCTGACAGGCTTTTTCGCTCCATCTGCATAGATGCACAAGAGACGCCTAGCTCGTGAATCCAGCATGCGCGAATTCAGATCAACTGATACTTGGGAAGAGATCAGTGCCACTATTCAAGCCATCAGTGACAACATTCCTCATTTGCTCTGGAGGACTAGCGAGAGCGAGGATGGCAGCGACGACGATGAAGAGCGGGAGTCCGAGGAGCGGGACAGAGAGAGGGTGGACGTGGGGACGCTTGAACGACTGGTGAGTGATGCACCAGATACGAGCTATCCATGCTCTATATTGAAGTAGTTTGCTAGGCTACGCGCGTCCTTGCAAGTTTGACCACTATGGAGAATCTGGCTCATGCTGCGCGGAACGGGTTTGAAGATGAAGCGCAGGCGAGGGTTCTCGAAGAGGTCCGGGATATGCGAGCGCGGTTCCCAACTCGCCTGGATTATGGAGAACCCGACTCGGAGCCGAGTTCTGCGACGCGGTCGACGTTCGAGTCTGCGCAGACGGCGACATCCCAAGGGGACGCTCATCCCTCGCGGTTCCCCAGCTTCAGCTCCGATGTCATCGATCTGGACGAGGAGCAGAACTACTCCGACTTCGAAGGGGCAGAGGGTTATGAAGAGGAGGAAGATGGCGAGGGTTCTGCCGGCGGAGATATCGAGGACTTGGACGCGGCAAACGCAGCGTCGAGCATGCGTGACGTTGATGAATATCCCGACAGCGATGCTATCAGTACACTAGCGGACAATATGCTGGGGTCTCTGGGTACGACGCCACCTGCAGTCGTGCTGGCGTCTCTTAGAGAGCAGCATCCCTCATCGAGCAGCGCAGAGGCGGAAGCATCCTCCCGTGTTGACCCCTCGACTACCGCTGCTGCCAGTACGGTGCTCCCGTTTGGCCAGGCACCAGGAGACACGCCTAGTCGACCGGAGATCCAGTTCATCGCCAAGCCGCCGTTCGTGAGCGATGGGAGAGGCAGAGTCGTCTGGAGTAACTCTACACGGGGACGGTCGAGGAGAGACTGAGAGTTAAGTGTATCGTAGAAGTTCAGAGAAGACATTGTACAAGTATAATTGGAGTCCAAATGTTTCTGCATGAATTGTGGTTGTGGCTGTGCGCTCACGGACGCGTGACCTGGCGTAGTGGTACGGAAAAGGCAAGAGCTTGTGATCCTAACATCAGTAAATAAGCGCCTACAGCGTTACATTTCTATCTCCCACAGTCGATGCACATTATTTTTGGTCGGCGCTCTTAGTTACTACACCCCCGGCAACACTGCTTGCTCTCTGCTACTTCACTCATTACTGAGGGCCGCTCCTCGACGTTCTGAGTAGGGATAGAGATACATCGATCTAGCTTCTCGTGATACATTCATAGTACGTCGTTCATTCATTCAGCAGCAAGTCGAAGGCAACCGACAGTCTTGCTTAGTTACAGAATGGATGCCGTAGAAAAGGCGAACTATGAGAGACAGAGGCGCTGGTGCGTGCGCCACTATCTGAGACATGAAGCTGTGTTGCTTACGCGTATGCAGGGCGAAGGAGAAGAAGATCGGCGAGGGTACTTACGCCGTGGTATACAAAGGTCGGTACAGTTGTGTCTCCCTTCTAGATTTACTACTTGACGCATATGCTACCTTCAAGGCCGTGAGGTCAAGACTGGTCGCAAGATTGCGATAAAGAAGATCAAGGTCGGTGCGATGAAGGATGGCATGGATATGTCCGCCATCCGCGAAGTCAAGTTTCTGCGGGAACTTCGACATCAGAACGTCATCGATGCAAGTGGTTCCATGCATATGTAGTTGCTGTTGTACTGATAGGCCATTCATCGCAGCTTCTAGACGTCTTCTCATCCAAAACCAACCTGAACTTGGTGTTGGAGTGGCTAGAGACGGACCTAGAAATGATTATCAAAGACAGGTCGCTCGTCTTTCTTCCGGCGGACATCAAGAGCTGGATTGCCATGACTCTACGTGGACTAGAGTTCTGCCACAGGAACTCCATCCTCCATCGGGTAAGACATATGAGCCACTCATGGTGGACGACCTTTGACGTGTTCACCAGGACTTGAAACCCAATAACTTGCTTATTGCAGCCAACGGGCAGCTGAAAATTGCCGATTTCGGTCTCGCAAGGGATATCGCAGATCCCGGCTACAAAATGACATGTCAAGTCATTACTCGGTACGTAAGCCAGTGCAGGCATTCACGCCGGTGATTGACGTTGAACCTGTAGGTGGTACCGGCCCCCAGAGCTTCTCTTCGGAGCTCGGTACTACAGCACAGCGGTCGACATGTGGTCCGTCGGCTGCATCTTTGCCGAACTAATACTCCGCATCCCCTACCTCCCGGGCGAAAGCGACATGGACCAATTAAAGACCATCTTCCGCGCGCTCGGCACTCCAACGGAGGAGGATTGGCCGGTAAGCACTCCATGTTCCAGTCACTCCGACTCACTCGAACGTAACCGCATCAGTGCCACACCAAGCTCCCGGATTACGTCCCCGTGGGCCAGTTCCCGAAGCCTCCTATGCGCGACCTGTTCACCGCGGCCACCGCGGACTGCCTAAACCTGCTCTCCAAGTTCTTCCTGTACGAGCCCCGAAAACGGATCAGTGCCAGAGCCGTCAGTCGGATCGCATACATTAATCAAGGATTGCCTGTTTGCTGACTATCAGAGTGGATCACAGGCTCTTTCACATCCGTATTTCTTCGCGCTGCCTAATCCGACGCATCCTTCCAAGCTGCCGAAGATTAGCACGCAGTCGTCGACACGCACTCTAGAGGAAGTTGATGGGAACGTCGACCTCGACCTCGACTCGCCTGGTCCGAGTGTGAAAGCACCTGCGCCAGCCAAGAAGGCCCCTGCTCCAGTAACGAAAGTATCCACTCCAGCTGTCAAGGCTCCTACTCCGCCTTCGAAGCCATCGCCTCCGCCTGTGAAGCCATCTCCTCCGGCTGCAACAGCGCCGGTACCCAGGAAGCTGAAGCGCAAGCTGTCCTCCGTCAGTTCAGAAGACGGCTCTTACTGCCGCAAGCTTGATTTCATGAAGACCGGTGGAACCAGAACATGAGATGGCAGGGATAAAAGCAACGGCTCAATGATGAGCAAGCCGTATGCTAATCATCACATTGCACGCGCACCAGAGAATTGTAGCTACCACGCAGACGAGAACCCGACATTGTACACTATTGCAATGATGTAAAACCAGGCACGGGATTGTACTTACTAGAACACACTAATGGGAAGAAGCAGAATTGCCAAAGAGAACAGAAAATATACAGCGAATAGCAGAAGAATGCAAATAATTACGACAAATGAGCAAAAATGTTATGTTCGTCATGGCCGGGGCTCTTCGCACACGACGCACTTCTCCAAGTTGCCTGGGCTGGAGCACATGCAAACCTTGCACAACCAGTTGTCACTCCTCTCTGGGGCCTTCATCCCTGCGGCCGCCCAGTTAAAGCCACCGGTGGGTGCACCGGGAGCTTTGGCAGGCTCTGGCTTCGCCGCCCCAGCAGGTGCTGGTTCCTCGCACGCCATGCACTTAGCTGCACCAGACTTGTTATTGACCATGCATACAGAGCACGTCCAGCCGGCATTAGCAGCAGGAGGCTTCATGCCCGCAGCTGCCCAGTCGAATCCACCAGAAGTAGGTTTCGACCCCGACGAGGCAGGCGCGGAAGTCTTCGCAAACTTGGTAAACTCGAAGGTTGGAAGAGCTGAGGCTGGCAAAGCCATGGCATCACCCTTGGCCTTCAAGTGAGCAACAGAGGCGACTCGTGGGGCTTTGTTGGTGAAGGTGAAGACGGGCAGCGAGCCGATATCAGCCTTGAGAGCTTCTTGCTTTGGATCCTTGACAGGGGCCGGCTGCTTAACTTCTGCAACAGAGCTGGCGTTCGCCACGTCCACAACAGGAACGGCCTCCTCCACATCCACGGCAGGTACGACTTCTTCCACATCCGCATCTACGGCAGAGACCGCTTCCTTCGGTAGCTTCGCCTGCTTCGGCGGCGGCGAGAGGTCAATAGCGGGTCCAAGAGGACTGGGCGCATTGTGCCTCCCGACGGGAGCATGTCGCTTCAAAATGTCCGTACCTCCCAGCCTGATAAGACGTCCAGGACCAGTGAGCCCGGGAACCAATGACTCGGGGTAGGAGGAAGCGTTAGAAGACCCAGCTACCGACTCGGTGGAAGCACCAGCAGTGGACGCGCTTGAAGAGCCTGGCGTAGATGACGGAAATAGTGTTCCACTGCGGCCAGCGGGAGGAGGGGCTGCAGATAAGCCAAGGGTCGAGCCCTTCCCCGGCGTAGCATTACTCCCCTCAGCGGGCAGAGGCTCGGTATGAGAACCGAACGCCGGAAGAGAAGCAGCCGCATCCTTCGGTGAGGGCTTTGAACCCTTGGGTGAGGATGTGGCACTCTCGCTATCGCTCTCAGCCTGGTAACTATACCGAAGCTTAGAAGGCTCCTTCGGCGCGGTAGACTTCAGCCTGAACGCCGGCCGCAGCCCAGCACCGGTGCCGTTCACGCCACCAAACGGACTGTCCAGGGTGGTAGTAGGTGGAATACCTTTGGGCGGGCTGACACGATCCGCCGACTCAGTTGGCTCCACAACCTCAGAGGGTTGAGTGAACAATGACGAGGCAGGGTTCTTGTTCGTGTCCATGCTGGCATCATCGTCTAGCTCGATTATTTCAGGACTCTGGACGGAACCATGGCCGAGTGAAGGTTCCGTCTTCTGCTTCTTGGCTGCGGGTTCTTCGTCAGCAACTTCCTCGACTTCGGGGCGCTGCTCTGCTGGTAACGGAGACGGAGACTTGCGACTGGAGGCCGCGGCGGATTCCTGCTGAGGATTCTTCGCGAACATTTCAGGAGGTGGACGAGCACGTTTGCTTCCCTAGACGGATGTCAGTCATGCTCAGACGTCGTAGAACCATAGCACGGACCTTCGGCAATGTCGCCTCAATAATCGCCTGCCCAGACAACCTGGTCCCCTTCTTCCTCAACTCTTTATCCTTCTGCTTCTGCTTCTCCCTCTCCTCCCTCTCCTTCCGCTCATGCTCCTGCTCTTCCCTCTCCTTCGCAGCCGCCGACCTAGTCTTCCTCGTCGGCATTGATATTATTTTTGTTTTTAACTGGGGAGGCATCATCTGCTGGTATGGGTTTGCCACGTCTGACTTCTTCGATCCGGAATATTCCTTGACAAGCTCTTCCATAAACGCTGCAGCCCGCGTCTGCCTAGGCGGTTGCGATCGCGACGGCGGAGACGGTTCCTCTTCACTACTCCAGGCCTGGCGCAAAGGAGATGGGCGTACAGGTGTGGTGGCTTTGTGATGAGAAGGACCAGACGCGTGAATGCGAGGCAGGGAACTCGTGCCGTTCATTTTCGGCGCTGCGGACGTACCATTGCCGGCCGTGATTATACCGTTCGTGATCGCCGCTGCCGTAGCGTTGGCCGGTGTCGAGGAAGTAGGTGGGGCGGCGACAGGTTGGGCTGTAGAAGTCTCGGCATCAGGACCGACGCGGCGCCTCTTGGACATATTAGTAGCGGAGGTTTTCGGGGGCGAGAGTTTGATGCTGGAAGTCGACGACCGCGGTTCCCCAAAACCTGGAGAGTGGTATCGTGGTCTTGGTCGTGCGCTTCCAGCACCCCGCCACTTATAGACGCCATTAGGGTTCTTCGCCAAGAGTCGGACTGGCTTCGCCGGCTGCGGCGTGGCGCTCGTCGATGGAGTATCAGAGGGTATGGGGCTTGTGCTGAAACGGAAGGGCTCCCGATCCGTATCCTCTGCAGACTTGTTAGAGTGATCGTAACGGGAGGAGAGACGTGAAATAGTACCTGCGCCGTCTTCCTTTAACAATGATACAATACCGGCAATTTCGATGGCGTTGAGCTTCCTTCCTTTCGCCACTTGGAGATACTGTACTACAGTCTCCCTGGGGGTTCCGTTCGCTTCGGATGGGTCAAGACTTACGGCTCGTGGCTCGGACCCGGGAGGAGGAGGAGGTACTGGCAGCTTAGAGGGATCGAATGCGAAGGGTAGTCTGGGCTTCGGAGGCGGTGGTGGTGCGTAAATCTGCCGTCTGAGTTCTTGTTGTCGTTGTTGCTGTTCAGCTTGCTGTTGCGGGTCCTGTCGGAGAATGGAAGGCGGGAGGGGCGCAGTAGTGGGAGGAGCAGACTGCTGTCGTGGCGGGGACTCTGGAAGATCCGCAAATCTCACCTGTGCAATACGTTGTATGCAGTTTACGTGAATAAATGCGCGCATTCGTACCTTGTGAACAGTGGGTGGCGTGCCCTGGGGAGCGTCGGCAGCGTCCTGTGCATCCCTAACCTCCTCTGATTCCTGGTTTTGACTGGGTAAAAAACCCCTTAATGGATTGAGATAACTTAGAAGTCCGGATAAACTCCAAGACTGTAATAGATCGCAGAGTGAGCAGCGCCCAACCACATGGAAAACAAGGAGTTTACCGATTTCTTGTCGTTGGGGCGCGCATAGGGCGAGGACCTGCTGGTACGGAGAGCACTGCGGTTGTTGTTTCGGATGGCGCTCATGGTTGCAGACTTCAGTGACTGGAGGCGTCGAGGGACGCGTCTTGTTGGGCGCGGGGGGCTGAGACACGAGTGGTTGTGGCCACAACTTGTTGACGTCCCGCGAGAGCGCGAACGTATGACACCTTTAGGGCAGGCCTCACATGATTCTGCCCTAAATCCCCGCGCGCGCCGATTCCATCGAACGGCGACTGTCGGGACAGCATCCACTATGCCTCAGAAGGTCGTTGAGACCCCTTACCCGCTCATTGACGCGGACCCCCATGCTGGGCGGGTGCTGCGCTATATGCGCCCCTCTGATTTCGTCGCCTGGGGTGTCCTGACCGCTGGTTTCCCGACTGCCTTGTACCTCTGGGGTGCGCCGGCTTTAATCTCAAGGGTGTCTATGCACCAGTTAAAATGGCCCTGTAGATCTGGCAGACCCGTTGAAGGTACCTAGACGAGGATATCTCCGCCTGGGCGGTGTCGCCGGTTTCTTCGGCGGCTTCCTTTTTGCGTACCAAAGATCAAGCTGTCGGTAACCCGTTGCGTTCTTCTCTTACACATGCTCATGTGTGCATGCCTAGTCCGCTTCTGGGGATGGTCCGAGAACAAGCGTGAAGAGCAGATGGACTTTGCGGAGCTGAGCCAGCGGGCAAAGGAGGGCAAGCCATTGTACGGGGAGTCGCACCAGCCTGAGTGGGTCCAGCACGCTGCGTATTCCAACTCTGTCTTCTCTCAATTGAAGTTCGGTACGTGGTCTGATTCTGATGCTCACATCATGACTGATAATCCTTCCAGCCGCCTTGCCATGGTTCGTGCAATGTCTATGTATGCTGTATATTCCACTCACTCGTGTGCAGGTTCAACTTGGTGAACCACCCTTACCACGGTACTGATCCCAACAAATACAAGACAGAAACTCCAGAGGAGTCTAGCTAGTTCCTGTAAGCGTTATCCGGTTCGACGAAATCAGTGCATAAACTACCCCGCCGCACCGTCCCTGGCCGCAGATCTCGCATGTAACAGCTTTTCGAATCGCAAGCATCATATAACCATCCATTCGCATGGATTCATCGTTCTATATTACTTTTGTGACTGTTCTGTATGACAGAATGAGGTACGGAAAAAGTGAAAAAGGTGATGGAAATACACGATCATGGCACTATAGCGAAACATGACATTCTACAGCTATCATACAGCGCACACAAAACGAGAACGCAATACTCCCAGTTGACACATGATACAAATCGGCGATCTACCCTCCACCTTCATCCATCCATGTCCAAAGCTGTCATACTCTCGCGAAATGACCCCTGGTCGTTCCATGATGCCCCTTGAACAATTTACTCAGCTTGGATCCAGCATCCGTCCTGGCGAGACCAATTCTGGCAGTGAGAGATCAGTCGACTCGCAAACAGAAAGACTGCGAAAACTTACCACCGTTTCCACCAATGCCTCTTGTGGGGCGAACCGTCGTCACGGTCGCGGTGGTCTTTGTGCCGATTGTAGTACCCGTCGTACGCGTGTCCTGTGCGGTGCGTTAACAAGTCAGTGTGCGCTAGCTAACAGCACGTACGCATGATATACGCACTTGGATGTTCCTCCGCTGAAGGCGCAGGAGGGCGCACATTCTTGTCTTGGATCGGGACCGAATACCGGGCGTCGGGGATAACGGGTGCGTGCTCTTCGTCGACATCAATTGGGTCACTCCTGCTCGAGCCTCGGTGTGACATCGACTCTGGGTACCCGCCACGAGAACGCTCGGGTACATAGTAAGGTTGTGAACCAGACGAGTGATACGACTGGTGTAGATGCTGCGGGTGCTGCGACGAAGTGTAAGAGTGTTGTGACGAGGTATAAGAATGCCGAGATGAAGACGATGACGAATATCGGGGTTCAGCTTCGTAGGCGGACCTCTGTCTGGGTTCGGCCTGGTATGACGGTGGCGTGAAGGATACTTGCGGAGCATGCTGCGTGGCCGGTGGGAGGTAGCGGTCGTAGCGGGAATCTTGGATATGCCGGTTATCCTGTGCGGCGGGTTGTTCGACACCATTGACAGTGTAGCGCTGCCGTCCGTCCGGGTAGGTTAATGTAACATGCTCGTTACCCTGTCGATACAAACGTAAACGACTTGACCGAAGGCCAGTTATTGACTAGAGTGACTTACATCCGAATCCGTCCTTTTCCATACGCTCTCGGTGACGCCGTTGATCGTCCGGGTCATTTTGCTTTGGCTCACCCACCTGCGCTCCTGGCCGTTGTCGACGCCGATGCTAGTGAACGATGCCGACCTCACATTGTCGTTCCTGCTGTCGGCCATCTGCTGGAAGGGCCCAAACATACTACCACCCAGCAGTCCGCCGAACGGAGACATCATCGAGCCGCCACCAAAGGCATTGAACGGATCCCTCGAGCTCTGGGAGTTAGTAAAGGGCGAAGGGAAGTCGTCGAAGAACGGGTCGTTAAACGGTTTGCGATGGATGTCACCAAAGATGGAGTCAAATAGCTCGAAGGGGTCGGTATATACGAAGTGGCGGCGCGATCCACGGAATGGGTCGGGGAAGTCGAAGAAAGGGTCGCGAAACTGCGAGTCGAACCCACTCCATGGATTGCCTTGGCCGGCACGAGGATGGGAGTCTTCGGTAGCGTTTGGCGGTGGCCACCGCCCATACATATCATATATCTGTAGAGCATGCTTCAAACGTTGCTCGGATGCAGAAGAGGAGAAGGCACTCACTCTTCGGTTCTCTGGGTCGTTCAGCACTTCGTACGCATGATTCACTTCACGAAACTGCTCCTCTGCTGCAGTTTTCTCAGCGGCTGTGATGTTAGGGCCCAACCTGTCCGGGTGGGTCTTCAGCGCCTTCTTCTTGTACGCTCGCCTGACTGGAATTCAGGTTCAATAATCCCCGACTGCACGCCATTGCAAGCGACTCACTGTCATCGGGCGACGCGTCCTTCGATACACCAAGGGTCTCATAAAGGTTGGTCTCAGCCATGAGCGGATGCAAGAGTCACAGTAGACGCCTGCGGGAGGAGTGGGAGGAAATACGATGCTGCACAGCTGTCTGGAAAGCTGGAGAACCTTCAGTACTGCGTGCACCCGACGCGGCACGCCACAGCTGCCCGCAAAGGCAGATCTCTTACGTCATCGAAGTTTCTTTTGCTACTCCTCGCATCAGTTTCTCCTGCGACAAATGAAATTGCACGAAGTCATTATCTGCGCATCGGCTCCTTCAACATCTGCGGCTGGCTCTGGCTTTATACACCTTCACGATATCCAGAGCGGCTCGAGCTTGGCTGCATTCAAGCAAACAAATACTCATTCGCGATGTCTGGCCGTGACAGAGTCCCGAGATGGGCTGGGTGGTGTCATGTTTGCAGCACAACATGACAAGTCTATCCTGAATGTCTACAACTTCCAGAAGGTAAGGGAAAATGCGTCGAGACGAACCGTGACGCTGATCGTCCGCTTCACAGGACCAGTTGGCCCTCAAGATTGTCTTACCGGAGAAGTTGACATGCTGCGCCACTGACCCTAGAGGAGAATTCTTTGCTGGTGGCACAGCACACGGGCGGATATACATTTGGGAGGCGAGTTTTCGTGGACGTCCACAGTTCGCAGAGCGTGACTCACGAAATCTATTGATCGACAGTAGATATCATCTGGCATCTTATACAACGCGTGGGACGCGCATTACCGCCAAGTAACCATTCTACGTTTTACCCCAGACGGAGCCGCGCTCGTATCAGGGAGCGAGGACTCGGGTGTCAGTGTCTGGGAGGTGTCCAGGTATGTGCTCTTTTACGCCACCAGAGTGTTATGGATGCATTTCATGTGCAGACTATTAGATGATAACTTGCAAACCGAGTCACCCGTCCCGTACTGCACATTGAGCGATCATACCTTGCCCGTCACCGACCTCATCTGCGGTGTAGGGCGTTTTCCGAGGTACAGACTTCTGACGAGCTCCATTGACCATACCGTCAAGGTATCCATCGCATGCTGCGCGACATTCATCTGCCCGGCTGATCATCTTCTTTGTAGTTATGGGATTTAAGCTCCCAAACACTCCTCACTACCTTCCACTTCCCGCATTCTATATCCCATCTAGCATGGGATCCTACGGAGAGAACCTTCTTCGCAGCTTCGTCGGGAGAAGAGGGCGTCGTCTATCAGATGAATCTCTTCAAGCATGCGAAGTCTCGCAAAAATACTATGATCGAAGCTGTCGGGGGTGGTGGAGTGATGGACATCGTGCGGATTGGTGAAGAAGGGGACGACGGGCCCAAGAAGATGTCAATAGATGTCGGGTGAGTAGCTCTGTTCATCGCCTCCGTTGTTGTCACTCATTCAAGAAACCCGTTATATAGTCAGCGGATAACGTCGCTCTGCATTACTCTTACGTGCACCCTTCTTCTCGCCGGCACTGCTTCTGGCATCATTCACATCTTCGACATCCCTTCGCACCAACTCC
Source organism: Heliocybe sulcata (assembly GCA_004369045.1). Classification (NCBI taxonomy): domain Eukaryota; kingdom Fungi; phylum Basidiomycota; class Agaricomycetes; order Gloeophyllales; family Gloeophyllaceae; genus Heliocybe; species Heliocybe sulcata. The sequence goes on along the minus strand of ML213510.1, from coordinate 303,160 downwards.
TCCGGACGATAACAACTCACAAGGACATGATCATCACGCATTTAAATACCATGATGCGGCCACCAGATCTTGTCGGGCACGTCAGTTTACAGCTTGCACCAGGTGCTGGGATGGGCAATGCGGGGCAGGGCGAAGTGACGAGCTTGCGGTCTGTTGTAACCTTCGACCGCACGAGAGACCCCCGGAAGCGTGAGGCGAGGGAAGTAGGGATAATTCTCCCCGTTCAAGATGAAGTGAGTGGACGATGTTCCTTCCGCAAATGACTTTACATGCCCAAATGGCTAATTCGTTGCCTGAGTCGCTCCAGGCTCCGTACATACACCCCGGCGACTACCCTGACGACGATTTTTCCCGCGACCATGCGTATTTCACGCAGCAAATGGTGCCAGCAGCCAGCGACGCGAGTGTCTCAGTTCCGATACAGTCGCGCATCGCCGAGCTTGAGGCGGAGGTGCAGCGACTACGCGACCAACTTGGGAAGGCGAAGGGTGTGAACGATGTGATGTGGAAGACAGTGGTAAAGAAGGTCCTCAAGGAGGGGAAAGGGAGTGGACGGGATGGGGTAGAGGAGCGGACATGGAAGAGAGGACGTACCTGAGGATTGTCAGGTGTGAGCTCGGACTGCTCAATGTGCTCGGAACTACTGGGAAAAACTAGCTGTATTTGGTGGACTACATGACAGATGGAATGCAGCAAACCAGGGATCACCAACTGCAAATTCGCATATCTGAACATATGAACTAGAGAGGCCTGGAGGGCTTACCAAGATTCTCTTCAGTCAACTGTGATCGTCCATCTCTAACAGGCTTCATCATATCCACCCTTCACTCGTGAGAGATTATCAAGACTCTGCTGGCACTGAGCTGCCCCCAGTCGATCTCCAAGGGCTTGGAACTGTTCCATGGCTTCCTGAAGTTGGCTTCTGGCTTCA
>ML213510.1:240110-302109 GCA_004369045.1 Heliocybe sulcata | reverse complement strand
TACTTGCTCTGCCTTTGCAGGATGTCTCCAAGGCTCCATTGGCACCAAGCTGCCCCCAATTGATCCCCAATGGCTTGGAGCTGCTCCCCGGCTTCCTGTAGTTGGCCTCTGGCTTCATTGTACTTGTTCTGCATTCGCAGAATGTTTCCAAGGCTCTGCTGGCACCAAGCTGCCCCGAGTTGATCTCCAATGGCTCGGAACTGCTCCATGGCTTCCTGAACTTGGCTTCTGGCTTCATTGTACTTGCTCTGCCTTCGCAGGATGTCTCCAAGGCTCCACTGGCACCAAGCTGCCCCTAGTTGATTGCCAATGGCTTGGAACTGCTCCCTGGCTTCCTGAACTTGGCTTCTGGCTTCATCACACCTGCTCTGCCTTCGCAGGATGTCTCCAAGGCTCTTCTGGCACCAAGCTGCTCCCAGTTGATCCCCAATGGCTTGGAACTGTTCCATGGCCTCCTGGAGTTGGTTTTTGGCTTCATCATACTTGCTCTGCATTAGCAGAATGTTTCCAAGGCTCTGCTGACACCAAGCTGCCCCTTGTTGATTGCCAATGGCTTGGAATTGTTCCATGGCTTCCTGAAGTTGGCTTCTGGCTTCATAATACTTGCACTGCATTCGCAGGATGTCTCCAAGGCTCCGCTGGCACTCAGCTATCCCCAGTGGATCCCCAATGGCTTGGAACTGTTCCATGGCCTCCTGGAGTTGGTTTTTGGCTTCATCATACTTGCTCTGCATTTGCAGAATGGCTCCAAGGCTCTTCTGGCATTGAGCTGTCCCTAGTTGATTGCCAATGGCTTGGAACTGCTCCATGGCCTGAGTAAACAGGTGTGTAGCATGAAGGTATCTGTTTTGAATGGATAGGTGCAATCCAGCAAGATACAGGCACTGCACTTGAAACTCCTGGCCCATCCCTTTTAAACCTGCATGCTGAATGGCATCCAGTAATTCTGTGGTGGGTCTGTGGTGAAGCAGGAACCATGACATTTTGTATGCTATCTGTGAGAGCTTTGTACTGAGCTTGCTATGATAGCATACCTGCTTTATCAGAGCAATGACATTACTACTTTCTAAAAGCAAAGTATCATTGATACTGGAGTAGGATGTAGCATCATATTCATCAATGAGTGCTTCATAGTAGTCTTCAAGAGCTTCTCTGTGGTGAGCATCAAGAGGATACTTCTTGAAAATATAGTGCCTGACTGGGGACAGGACATTCATGTGCTCTCCTGAGTCATCCATCAGAGCTACCTCCCTCAGGGCTCTCCTTGCTGCAGCTCTGTGGTGGAGATGTGGTGCCTTTGCTTCCAGTGTGTCTTCTGCCCTCAGCAAACCATCTGGCAGATATGATATAAGTCCCAGAAGTGGTATTGCATCTTGGCAATGTTTCACAACTGCAGCCTGCAGAGATAGCTCTATAGAGACTTCAATATTATCCAGCCTGCCCTTTCCAGTCTCTGCTAACATTGAAGTTTTTCTCTCTTGCCACTCCTTGAGGAGATTTGTTGGGGAGTCAAATCGGGCCAATTTGGATATGAGCTTGATGGCAAGTGGAACACCATCTACTTCCTGCAACAGCTGATCTATCACAGTCTGTTCTGCAGTAGAATGGCTTGTGTCCAGAGAAGCTTGTCTTGAAGCTTCAATAGATATTCCATGCAGTGAGATGCTCCTATCCCACTGGATATCACCAGGTGCAATACTAGCCCTCATTGTCAAGATGAGAGACACCTGTGAAATGCTAGATATCCTATTGAGGACCTCCAATGCTGACTCCTGCATATTTTCTTGATAATATGGGGTTTCAAAATTATCCAGGATGAGCAGTAGCCTTGAGCTTGCTTGAAGAAATGTATCTATGCTTGTGAAGATATCCTCTTCTTTTTTCCTCTTGATTGGAAGGACAGTGGCAATATGATAGACCAATTGCTCAGTGCTCAGAGCTGATTCACAGGGCACAAAGTACACCTGATCATTGAAATGAGCCTTGACTGTTGCATAATGGAGGACAGTCAAAGCAAGGCTTGTTTTGCCCATACCACCTGGGCCGAGGATAGCAAGATTTGGCTGACAAGTCACCTGTAGTGTCAGAAGATTGACTGCATCTGAAGTCTCCTGATCTCTTCCGTAGAAGATGGGTGGCTTGGGAGGTGGGGTCCTGCTAAGGAAGATACTTCCCAGTATGTCAGTTCATAATCACACTGGCTAATTATACATCCATACTTGATCTTTGGCTACGAAGGGGGTAAGAACTTATGTACAAGGAAGCTGAAGCTGTGAATGAACATACCAAATCTTGCCTAGGTGAAATCTGCATGGAGGTGCCAGTTGACCCTGATATAAGCTGGTTTAGTTTAGTCGTGATCACCACATTTCCTGCCGAAATATCCACAAGAACTCCCCGCTATTTCAAACTGAGCTGGAATACAACTGTAAGACTGTCCTGAAATGACATACCACAAACTGCCTGTGGGCATGGTCCATATCAGCCTTCCAGCCATTGATCATGGCTTGGTCTGCAGTTCGGGTCACAGCACGTGTATAGAATTTTGTGTGTGCGAGACTATTCACCCCTCCATAGATTTCTTTGAGTTTTCTTTGAAAGATGGGATAGGCAATTCAGATTAGAAGACAATGAGAATAGGCGAGGTACATACTTTTCGAATCTCAGGATCTCCGGCTTGAGTCCCTCACTCATGTCTCGTCCTTTCAGAGTGTCTGCCAAGTGGAGCACTATCTCTGAAGCCAGCCTTGCCACACTCCTACAGTCGTCTTGGTTGTTCTTGACAAGCTGACATTTTTAATACCGTCAGTGTTGCATTACGCTTGATAAGGAGGCGGGCGACGAGACCTGAGCGGCGTCGATGAGTTGCACGGCGATCTGCGCCGATCCCTTCAAGAAAGGCACGTTTATGCCACCATCCGCCAGGCTTGCGACCGCTGTCAGTGCATCTTTCAAAATTGTCGAGGTAATGGCAGTTGATCTGGTTCTGTTTGTCTCCAGGCCCTCGTTATACACCCAGGATGTCGTCAAAGGTCCTGCAAGTGGCTGCAAAGCTAGCGTGCTTGTGGCTCTCGCCAGCGCTGCTATACCCCGGTCAGCTTTCTTTGGCGGCATTGGCGATAAGTCTGGGAGTGGTTGACGGTCAAGAGCTGCTGTGCAATGCCGTTTGGGCGTGCGTGGCAACAGATCTATTCTGAGGTGTCCTAGCCGCCCGCCAAGCGCTCTGAGGGTCAGGCTCATAACAATGTGCAGAATACGTCTGGCAATAGTCCGTTCAATGCTTGCACCAGAAGATAACTGATCATTACCCTCGCTGAGCAGTCTTGAGCATTTGCACGCAGCACCCAGCCTTCGCATCCCTGCACACCTGCCTGCATCCCTCATTTCACAACAAGGAGAACTTCGACGTATAGGTGGGAAGGGTACAGACATTCCGCCAGACCCTACGATCTCGCGTAGCATACGGTTCCGAGCTGGCACCTCCGTCACTCGTAAACTCCCAATGCCCTCATCAGCAGCGTGATATACCACCCCGTCAGGCCCCAGACTTCCAACCTTCCGCCCCTCCCTCCACCGATCTCGTCTCTCTGCATCGGGTCGGTCGCCCATTCAGTCGCACCACCTGGTATAAAGTCGGAGACCGTGATGGCCCAGTACGGGCGCTCATTCTGACGCCGAAACTCGTGTACGCGCAGACGATCCGGGTTGGTGAGCTCTGTGAATGGAAGATGGAAGATGTGCGCCACTTCGGGGACGGAAGCTTTCAGGTAGGATATAGTGATGGACGTGAGAGGGTCGGAGACGTTGGAGAGGCTTTTACGACTCTCCACGGAGGGGTGCACGAATCCCTGTACCCATGTCAGACAAGCGATGCTAATGAGGAGATTGGCAACTCACGACGTACGGCCACACCCTAAGGCCCCGCAGAGATAGCTCGGGTGGACCTAGCGTACCCAGGATCTCCACCTGGTCGGGACAGATGGCCACTTCTTCTTCTGTCTCCCGAAGAGCCGCAGCCTCGTAGGACATGTCCGTCTGCGCCAGTCTGAGTTGACTTCTCGGCTACACAGGATACGGCGGACGTACTTTATCGACACGACCTCCGGGGAAGCTGCGACAAGCTTAACGGGAGGGTAATCGCGAGTGCCGCAGCGCGTACCTCACCTCTCCCGAGTGATTTCTCATATTCTTTCCTCTCACTTCCAGCAGCAGACCAGGCCTGTTGTCGACATTACATAGCGGCACAAGGACAGCTGCAGTCGGCTCAGAGTATGTATCGGGAAATTTGTACCGCTGCTCCGCTAGCACATTCCGTATCGTATTAATTGAGGATCTTGTCAACGGCGAAGACAGAGAGATATAAGGAGATGTCGTCCGGGGCAGCTGCAGAGCAGAGGTCGGGGTCGAGGAGAACGATCGCCAAATCCTATCAAGGCGCCTAGCGGAGGACATGACTGGATGGAGCCAAAGAGCCGCCGGCAACTCTAAATGCTCTTTGTCTCTGCACCGCGAGCATGCCCGCGCCACAAGGATCATGAAAGGGTATCATATCCGCATCGTTCTCCGTCCGGCATCAGACATATCGAGCTCGCAACCTCAGAGATCCGGCGCCTTCTTTCCGACGTCGATATTCCAGCATCTGCCCGCGCAGACACCCAAGCCGACCGCGCGCCAGAACGCCCTCTTCAATCCTCATCACAAGGACTACAGATTCGGACCTATTCGTCTTGACTGGGTGGACTTCGAAGACATGAGTAAAGCAGTATTGACGGGGAAGGAAAGGGAGCAGCGGAAAAGTGGTTTGTCCAATCCTCCTTCCATCGTGGGTATAGCCTCTAACCTGGTCTTTTTAGGCACAGCGATCGCGAAGTTTGTTCCCCATACACGCACCAAGACGGGGTCTACGAACCTGCCTGAAGGAGTGGTACATGTCTTTCGCCAAAACTCCGATGTTGCACCTATCAATGACGACACTGAAAGATCCCCTTCGTCGCCACCAGACCATGACCCGACACTGCAGCATATAGACTCGGACGGTATCATGATGGCTGTCCTAGCAGTGCCCTCATGGATGACACCTTCAGACTTCCTCGCTTTCGTAGCACCTGCTGCAGAAGGCATGGCTCATTTGCGAATGGTCAGGTGGGTCCGTCTCGACAATGGACTGAAACATCGCTGAATGTCTGACAGGGATTCAGCACCGAACCGCTCGATTGTACTCATTAAATTCCGCAACACTGAAGACGCGTCGGAATTTGCGGAAGCATACGACGGCAAGCCGTTCAATTCTATGGACGTATGTCCAGAGCTGCTCAAAACCTGGAATGTATTTTGACTATATGCAACATCATAGCCTGAATTATGTCATGTCGTCCATGTTCTGTCGGTCGTCATTCAGCCAGATGACCATATATCCCTGGCAATGTCCCGCATCAGTATCTCGCAAGGAGCCTACGAGCTGCCGACATGCCCGGTCTGCCTTGAGCGGATGGACTCCGCTGTCACAGGCCTCGTTACTGTACCATGTTCGCATACCTTCCACTGCAGATGTCTAAGTCAATGGGGTGACAGTCGGTATGTCATACGATCGTGATGTAGCGCCGCTGTTGATCCACTCGAAACAGTTGCCCTGTCTGCAGATATTCTCAGACCCTCCTGTCATCACACCCACCGTCCTCAAGCAACCGCTCATCAGTCCCCATTCCTTTTACCTCGCCGTCTACACCAAGCCTCTCGCGCTGCGCAGATTGCTCCTCAACGACGAATCTATGGATCTGTCTCATCTGCGGGAACATCGGCTGTGGTCGGTATGGCCGCGCCCATGCTCACGCCCATTACGAGCGCACGACCCATCTATATGCGCTCGAACTGGAGACCCAGCGTGTTTGGGATTACGCTGGCGACGGGTATGTGCACCGCTTGATACAGAACAAGGCGGACGGGAAACTGGTGGAGTTGCCCTCCGCTGCCTCAAGCGTAGGGGGTAGTAATGCGAGTGCGGGCGGCCTTGGACCAGGTCCGTCAGACGCTTTGACCGCGGAGAAGATAGAAGCTATCGGTATCGAATATTCATACCTATTGACCTCGCAGCTGGATTCGCAGAGAGTGTTTTATGAGGAGCAGAGTGCGGAGTTGAAATCGCAGGTTGGCGAGCTCAAGACCATGGTGGAGAGGTTAAGTAAGGAGATCGAGAAGGAACGGTTAAATGCGAAGGAGGAGATGAACCAGAGGAAGCAGGAGGAGGAAGAAAGGGTAGCTGCGCTGGAGAAGGAGAGGGCTCGAGCGGACAAGAGAGCTGAGAAGGCCACAGATTTAGCCAGACGGCTGGAGAAAGAGCTGAAGGAGGAGCGGGCCGTCAGTGAAGGGTTGTTGAGAAACCTAGAAAAGATGAAGGAGCGGGTCGAACAAGCTGATAGAGAGAAGGAGAACTTCGGATCTAGGATTGGTGAGCTAGAGGACCAGCTGAGGGACGTCATGTTCTTCCTTGAGGCACGGACCAAAATCGAGCAAGGCGACGGCGTCGAAGCCGAAGCTGTGGGAGGCTCAGTAGAGCTGCCTACGCCTTCATTGCGGACTCCAGGGAAAAAGAGGAAGCCCCGCAAGGCTTGAGAGGGCGAGATACTAGTACGAAACCGAGGGAAATTACTCCCTCCCTTAAGTGGCGTCGTAGTTCTGTACCTAATACTTGAAATATCAATTCCTACCGCAGGTAGCAGGCCGAACATAAGAACTAATGAGCTGGAATATACAATGTGTGCATGCAAAAGGTAAAGAAATGCAGGAAATCTCATAGGCCCTCGAAAAATGACAAGTCCTGCGCCGACAGTCCACCTTTCCCATTCACAGCTGGGGGACTCACTGACGACCTAGGCATAGTCGGCGTCACGGTATTAGGTGCAGAGTCAAAGGAAGATAGATCCAGGAGGGAGGCCGCCGGGGGAGACATTGGTCTGCTGGATGACAATGGCGGCGATATAGGTCTGAGTATGTTGGTAGACATCGGCGGTGGCGGGAGAAGCCCTACTCTCGCGGGGGAAGACGTCGATGCCACCACCGTACTCCGGCCATCTGGTAGCCTCAGCGGCAGATCATCCTCATCCAAGATATCCAGGCTGAGCGAAGGCTTGATAATTCCATTTGGAGGCGGCGGCGGCGGCAAGGCATCGGGCAAAGGCGATGGAGGTGCTGGCCATTGCCCCGAACGAGCAGCCGCACTCTTCACGAGGTGTAGCGTCGCTAAGTGGTCCGCCGCCGAGGGCTTCCGTATGTGTGGTGACGACTTCGAGGCTGGTAGTTTCGCTGGGACTGGCGGCTTGGCTGGGGGCTTTGGAGGCGAAGGTGTTCTTATCGGCGAGGAAACAAAATCGTCAAAATCGTCGAAACTGGGTTCAGGGTCAGATTGCGTGGGTCGTAGCGGTCGTTCGGAAGTGGAGTAGAGTTGGTTATCAGATACTGATGAGAAGCTGGAGTCATAGAGCGACCCGCTGGCGATAGGAACAGAAGGACGTGGCGGGGAAGAGCCGCGGAAGTCAGAGAACTCGTAGTCATCGAATGGGTCAGCTACCGACAATGGCGGTTGGCTGGTTGCAGCGCTTGCTGATGCATAAGTTCGTGACAGAGGAGGCGGCGGGGGCGGGAATAGGTTGTTTGCATGCACAGGCGATGCACGTGAGGCCGATGGTGGAGGGGCCAGGACAGGGATAGGCGATCCCGTGGGTTTTAATGGCGCGGTCCGAGGAGGTGACGGCAGAGGAACGGCGTATGGTGGAGGTGGGAGAGCAAAGGGTCCGCCCAGTGCTGCAAACTCGGGACTGAAAGAAGAAGAAGAGAGTGGGCTGGTCGTCCTAGCTGCCGGTTGGCTTGTGGAAGCCACAGGTGGTGTGGCAGACCTGGCGAGAGCGCTAGGACTCATGATCTCGAAAGAAGTCCGGCCCGACTGCGCCGCCGGCTGGTTTGTGAGACCAGGCGACGGCGTGCCATTCAGGGACATGACACTCGGCGGCCGGCTCGCAGGTTTAGGTGGCGGGGCGAGCGGCGGAGGCAGCTTCACTGGCGCATCCAGAGGCTTCGACTGGAGCATCCTGGAGAGTGCCTTAAGCTGCGGATCATCCTCGTCGTCGTGGTCATCGCTCGCACTGGGCACGAGGTCGGAGAGGAAGTCAATGTCGTCGGAGGATAGGGCCATCGAGTTTCGAGGACTCGAGCTCCTCGTGCGCGAAAATCGGTTGAAGAACCGCGACACGGCGGAGGGAGCTTGCGCTGGCTGCTCGTCCGAGACTATGGGGAGCTCGGGTGGTTGCGGAGTGGATGACAGGGTGGGTGTCAGAGTCGAGGTCGTCACTGGAGGGACTGCTGGTGATAGTGCCGGAGGAGAAGCGATGCCAGACGTAGCTGTACCTGATGCAGTGAACATCTCCGGCATAACGTTGTCGGTGCTTCGCCTAACTTCACTCGCTGAAGCCGACGTTCGGGGTTCAGAGACTGGAGTCGCTGGACGTGACGGCACCGTATCCGCTGTTACAGGCTGCGTGGATGTACGCCGGCTCAGGAAGGATAGCAGACCACTCTTCTTCGGTTTCTCTTCCACAACGACAGGCTGCGCGAGGGAGGCCCGTTTCTCCAAGATCTTCCATCCCGCAGGGACATCTGCATCTGGAGCAGGACTTGCACGCAGCTTCACGGATGCTTCCCAGGCTAGAGACCCTTTTGACGAGGATGTGAAGTATGACATGGGGCTTATATGCGCGGCTCGCGTGTTCCTTGTCAGGCGCACGGCGTTCAGCATCTCCTTCGCAGCAGCGGAGCTTTTGAATGATACCAAGGGAGGTGAATTGTCGCGCGATAGCTCATCCATTAGTGCCTCTCTGGGCAATACATGTTAAACCGGGTGTCTGAGCGCATGCATTGTGAGGTATGACCGCACTCACAGACCCGGGACCCCTTCCAAGCCGCTCTGCCAGCGCACGTCCTCGGCTTTAGATAAAGCACTATCATCTGGACCAACATCATGCATGACCTTCTCACATTCTTCGAGAATATGAGCGACGATTTCCGGAGGCTAAGTTCCGTCAGCGTGAACAAGTGAGGGAAACACGACACTGAACGGATACGCACAACTCTCCTTTCACGCTCCTCCTTCTCTCGCTTAGCTGCCTCCCATTCGTCCAACCGTACCGTCTCTTTTGCATGGTCGTCTCCTTCAGCACTCGACCAAGCAGAGGGCCCCGCGTCAAAGGTACCTACAGCCGGCGACCAAGGATCGAGCTCGCCCGAGGTAACTTGATCTTCGGTAGCCAGACCTGTTTCAAAGGATCCGAATGCATTAGGGGTAGGAGGCAGGGAAGGTAGAGGCGTGTGTGGGGAGACCGGAGACTCTGGTGACACGATCACCGACTGAGGTGATTCAGACCGGAAATTCTGCACGGGAGTAGAGGGACTTGACTGTTGTGATGTAGAAGAGTCATCGCCGTCCTTTGGGGATATTGGCGATGGTTCATTGGGTTCCTCAGGATCGGACTTTCCTATAGGAAGGTCTGCATAAGGATTGGATCCCCAAGCCAAGGCGTCCTCGCCCTGCGACCACAGCGAGGGTTGCAAGGCCGACGGCTCTGTCCATTTAACATCGTCTCCCGCAGACCATGAAGGCGCTCCTAAGTCCGCTTCAGAGTCGTCATGACCTGTTGACGCTGTCGAAGGTGCAGTCCAGACGGAATCGCTCACGGTTGAAGTGCTGTAGGTGGTGGGCTTGCTAGGCTCACCCCAGGCATTGCCCCATGGGTCTTCCATGTATGCGCTCGATGTGAGAGTATCTTGAAAGCATTTACAGTGCGCCGCAGCGCCAGAGTGAGCGACGGAAGCAGCAAACGGAAGGCAAGTGAGGCACACGCGCTGCTCGCGTGGGGAACGGAGGCATCGACACCCAACAATAGACGGGCTTCATCTGTCTCAGCTTGTACTCTTATAGCTCTCGGCGGTGTCCAGACAATTGCTGCGTTCATCAATTCTCGTTTACCAGCGAAATCGACCGAGTAGACTCCGGCGACGTCCGTTCCAGCACCGAAGGATCTGAGCATGGATGTCGGCATGAGCGAAGAGTCCCAGAAGAACATCTTAGATTGGAACGAAAGCGACGTCCAGGCATTCTTTGCAAAGCTAGGATATCCGCAGTACGAGGTGCAGATACGAGGTATGTGCAAGTTATGTCCAGGGTACCGTCATTCAAATCTTGGCTAGAGCATAACATCTCAGGAGATGTCCTTTGCATGCTAGATGCCGAAACCCTCAAGGAAGTAGGAGTAGCGACAGTCGGGCAGCGCCTGGCCATTCTCAAGGCCGTGTATATGGTAAAGGTGGCCCATGATGTACCCCTAGAGGATGATCAATACGTGCCTCCATGTGAGTAGTGCTCTCTTCAATCAGAGGACTGGACTAACATTGCAAAGCTGAAGCCGAAGAACGCAACTCCAACCTTAGTGTCGACAAGCTTTACACGCTCGTTAAGGCTCAAGGTCACTTATATCCCTCATGCCCCTACTCTTTGCTGAGTTTGCCCAGAGGAACGTCTACATAATCTTGAGGACGAAAACCACCGGTTACGAGACAGTCTGCACTCATGTATGGAAGACCTAAGCGGGATCCGATCATCATACGCTCGACCAGTGAGTATCCGGAGGGTGTCTGCCTGAGGCCACACTGACATCAAACAGACCGAAGATAGCCCACTCCGCAGACAGCCTTCGTTCAAGTGGGCGTCCTACAAACCAAATCAATCGCCCACAAAGGCTTCCCTTGATTCACCCCAACCCTCACCACAGCGTATGGAACACGATACATCATATAATGCCAACAACGGATCGCAGAGCCAGTCAGCAAATGACAAGTCGAAAGGATCCCCAGCAGACAGCGGTAATGGGGCATTGGTTACCGTGCCCCCGAAACCTGTCCGCCAAGATAGCACCGATAACTTGAAGAGCTTCAAAGTTAGTTTGGACGACCCGGCATGGAAAGTCCTTCCGGCTGCACTGAAGAAATACAAGATCAACAATGATGACTGGCAAAACTATGCCATGTTCATATGTTACGGTTCCTCTGGTAAGCTATAAATGCTTTCTCACCGGAGCTGATATAATAGTCCATCAGGCAACCGAATAGAGCGATGTCTCAGCTTCGACGAGAAGCCCCTTCTCCTCTTCCAGAAACTCAAGGACGCGAAGAAGAACCCTGTCTTCATGCTAAAGCACATCAAGGATATCCGATCGCCAATCGCCGTCGCGCAGCAAAAGCAGGCAGCAAGGAAGGCATCGGAGTCCTCATCATCTAGTAGTGGCCCGAAGACAGCGGGCGGCAGCTCTGGTCAAGGTAGATCGACGTCTCGGCCTCCTAAGTTACAAGTGCATGATACCACAGTTACTTCGACTCCTGCCCTTCTGACAGGAATGACTGCGGCGCAAGGCGGATGGCCGGAGATCATGTCGCCAGCAGTCGAGAACAAGGAGAGAACGGAGGAGCTTGGATTGGCGTCGACTTCCACGACGACGGTATCGGGCTCTGAGCCTCCCAAAGCGAAAATACAAGAGACTAACGAGCCGAGCGGCATCATTAGTACGAGGGAGAACATGGTTGCTTCAGCAGGAGTGTCCTATGCGGTTGCCATATACCCCTACATGGCCGAGCAAGAGGATGAATTCGATGTGGTCGTGTGAGCGCATCTTTTTCCAGCGTGAGGGGCAGTGGCTGACCGTGCTCTAGCGGCGATACCTTTATCATCCTGTCTCGTGCCCGAGGCTGGTGGGTTGTCCAGCGCGACCCGGCGGGTGCAGGTGCCGTGGAGCCCGATACGACGAAACAAGGCTGGGTGCCCGCTGGCTGTTTGCTCGAGACGAACGTCCCTGTCGCATCGGCCGTTGCAGAGGCCAATGCGCTGCGTGGTTCTGGATCTGATTCCTCGCCTCCTTCGCCTCAGCCGGCCAAGAAGACGCCTATTCTTCCTCTGAGCATCGTCTCTACGAGTTTCCCGGGCATTGCTTTGATGGACTACGAAGGTAAAGGAGAGGAAGAGCTGGACCTTATGAAGGATGATGCTCTGAGAGTGTTCAAGCGTTATAATCATTGGTCATACGTACGTCATATTGTCCCCTTCACTTCGCCTTGCATCGACTAAATGTTATGGTCTCTAGGCGGTGAAAGAGGAAGGTGGAGATCGTGGCTGGGTTCCTGTACGTTCAGGTCTTTATCGTCTATATCGAAGGGCATGTCACTGACACGCTCGTATCCAGTCGTGGTACATCGGGAAAGTGTCCGCAACAGGTGCAACGCCTGCCACACCAAGTACAAGTAATCCACCGGCTATAACAGCCGGCTTAGAGGTGTTGGCGGACTCAAATGCTGGCTCGCAGCAGAATCAGGTCTCGCCAATGTCATCCGCATTCCCTCCTGTGGTCAAGACCACGCCTGTTTTGTAGCCGTACCAATATGGACCCTGACATACCTCATGACTGTGCACATCGTCTCTTCGATTTACCATATCATTGCTTCTGTTTGCTCTCTGGGCCGTTAATATCTCGCTTGTTCCACTGCACTCTTTCTTCTGGACGTCGACGTCCTCTCTCTTCCCTCCAGGCTCTGATGCTTCGCTTGTATTGAGGTGTAGGACACATTTAGGCATGCTTTGATTGTAACGTAGACATTGACAGTATTTTAGTATCTCATGCATGCTTCCGACAGAAGTTCATTAACAATGTACATTGTCAATTATGGGACTGGTGCTTCGGCTTGGTGGCGTCGTCTTCGTATACTTCGGCTGCCCTGCTTAGTTCCGCACCATATCAGGAGTCTTTCAGCTACGGCAGTAACCTCACTATTTGGATACTACACCGTCAACCGGGTAATGTCCCTGGCCGACCAAGATACGACTGAAATCAAGTCCCCAATACTGAAGGCGCAGAAGAGAAAATCTCTGCTGTTGCGACGTCGCCTTCTCCGATGGCTTCTGGTCCTCTGGATGGCTGGCTTGTGCTATTGGATACTATTGGCTAGGAAGGATCAATCACTGGCATCTCATGCCCAGGGTATTCCGGCTCGACCTCGCGACAAGGTCGCAGAAGCGCAGAGCCCGTCGACCCTTCAAAGTAACGGGTCTAGTTTCGATGAGGACGCGTGGATATCAGTGTTCAACGCTGCGACGTTGGTCCCGAAGCACTCAGTGACGGCGGTCCTGCCAGTCAACGCCGCATCCCTACCGCTGTTACGCGAATGTCTCCTCGATCTTTTCCGTAGCCGGTCCGCATTGAAGGAAACCATACTGTTGACGCCCGCTGGACTCATCCTGGAGACTAGGAAGGTTGTCTTGGAATTAACATCGACGTCTCATGCACGTAGCTATCCCGAACTCTCTATACACTGCATCTGGAACGGATCAAGTGAGGTCTACGACATGCTGGACGCTATTTCAGATGCCTCGACAGACTGGATCCTCGTGCTTGACGAACATGGTTTGCGAGGGCTTGATTCTCAGACGAAGGATCTGCTGCTCAATCCTAAAGCTGTACCTCTACCCTTTGGACCTAAAGGACGTGCTCTTCATGCTGGAAACTTGACCTACCTCGGGCTATCGTTAGCTTCGCGACCTGCCGCCTTTTTGTCTCCGCCAATGGTCGTGTCAGCATCGGTATTGGGCCCTGAGGTGTCTATCATTACCCCGTCTGTTCGTACATGGGAAGCACTAGGGGAGCTTATCTCTCGCTCTCAGCTGGATTCATTTGGAGGATTCCTCGTCGGCCATGCGGATTCTGCTTTTTCCGATGCCCTACTTGAGCCCACCGCGCAAGTGGATCTTTCGAAGGCGGCTGGTGATATGGGCCATTTTCTTGTGATTCTGGATACGAGGGCGGATCTACTATCATTCTCTTCTGCTCTGTGCCGATTGCAAGAGGAGTCTCATCTTGTTAAAGTGCTACTCAGTCAAGGCTTGGACCCTTCCTCTGATGGCCTTGGCGGTGGGGCGCAATCCATACTTTCTTGTGATATTACTGTGGATGTCCTATCCGAACGCGTCTCTGAAGAGTCTGTGCAGCTTTCAAAAATGCTTCTTTCCTTCCGCCCTTTAATCATCATCAATTCTTCGGACGACATCAGGTTGGCTGGTGAACTGCGGGTCGTTCTCCGAAGGAACATTGCTCTTCAAGAAGCCACCGTTATTCGTCTGTTCAAAGATGATCTCCCATTCTCCGATTGGATGGGCGCTCTGTCGCTGCAAGAATGGAAACGTTCGTGACTGTTACTTCTTCGCTTTCTCTTGAGGCACTCATGTCACAGACCAGATTGGAATGTCCCTCGCATCGACATCAATGTGATAACCAACGACCGACCTGCTTCTTTGGCTCGTCTCCTCCGATCCCTTCAGCGTGCTCGATATTACGGGGATTCCTTGGACTTGCGTGTCAACATGGACTCGTCTGCTGACGATGAAACGAAGGCCCTCGTCTCTCACTACCACTGGCCGCATGGGAAGACCTTTGTTCACCACAGGATTATCCACGGTGGTCTGCTTCCTGCCGTCGTCGAGTCCTGGTACCCCGTGCATAACGACTCCTACGGTTTGATATTAGAGGATGATGTAGAGCTGTCTCCGCTCTTCTACGCCTGGGCGAAGATGGCTATCCTGCGTTATAGGTCCGTATTCTCCTCCTCCTATTCGGTTCTCCGACACTCAAGAGCTCGTAGATATGGCAGCGGTGACATTGATACCTCGCGACTCTTCGGCGTTAGTCTGTACCAGCAAAAAACCATAGAACTCAAACCGGAAGGCAGGCGGCCGTTCAATGCCAGATCCCTTTTTCTGCGCGAAGGTCTGCAGCACACGGACACACCATACCTGTCGCAAATACCCTGCAGTTGGGGCGCAGTTTACTTCCCTGAGCACTGGCGCGAATTTCACGACTACTTGTCATTCCGACTCTCGGAGCTGCGCCTCTCTATCTCGGACGATGTAATCCCTACCCTGCGCTCGAATCATTGGACCAAGTCGTGGAAGAAATACTTCATCGAATTGAGTTACTTGCGTGGATACGTCATGTTGTATCCGAACTATGACAACTTTACTTCCTTGTCCACAAACCATCTGGAGATTGGATCGCATGTGAAGGATACACCGAAGGAGCTGTATGAGCAGAAGAAGCGTCTATTCAACTTACCTCTCTTGCTGCTCCCGGATTCCGACAACCCAGCAGTGTCAACGGGTATACTCGAGCTGCCAGGAAGGGCCCTTCCCCTCTGGTCTAAACTCCCTGTTCTAGATCATCAAGGATCAGTTACCTCATTGGACGGCATAGTAGAGAAAGGTTCGATACAACGGTCTCGCATTTTTCACTGCTCTCAGCCTCCATTGACTCTGTATGATGCTCGAGATCTTACCTGCATAGCCACCCCTTAGCAAAATATCACGTTTCCGTCGTGCCGTAGTAGTATATTCGTATCTTGTACAGAATGAGAAACAAGACAAAAGCTTACACAGCTATCTGAGAACTATCTAATTTGAGGGCGTGCAAGAAAGTATTCACGTTCTTCGTCTTCATGTCCCTTTCTTCCGAGTCGGCCACCCAGCCTTTCTTTACGCCGATGACGAGATCCAAGACCTTCTCACGCAAAGCCGTGACAAGCATCTGTTGCTGAGGAAGGGATGCCATAGCGCCCACTGAGGCGAGGAATTGCCATGCTGCCGTGTCCATGTGCTCCGGTGGTATCTGCGCGCTCCCTCCGCTTTGGGCTCGTAAGATGCGCTCGGAAGGGAACAACTCCGTCAAATGAGGGTGTAAAGCGCTGAACATAAGGTCAAACTCGGATTGCCTATATGGACTATAAGGGCACGCATCCATCTGAGAATACTACTTAGACTTACCAAACTTCTACATCTTCCATGGACAGTTGTGGAGTAGAGTCAGCGCCGAGGTCGTACGTGTGCGTATGTATCAGCAGATCTGCCCTTGAGAGGAGCAAGAAGAGCAGGTCGAGACCTGGCTAGTGAAGGAATACGAGTCAGTATGTACTTGTGATTTATGGAGCCGATTATACCTTGGTCCGAGCAATTGTCACTATTTGACCTTGATCGCGCAATAGCCTCAGTATACCGGTCAATTCTCGCAATGTCACCTTCTGAAGAGCATGAAGTACGCTGACGATCAGAACGTAGTGCTGGAAAGCATTTGTCTGACGCTCCATGTCCCTCCTCTCGGGAGTGTCTTCCATGGAATCCAGAAGGTGTGCTCCCGCCACAACATCAAGTTGAGTTAAGCAAGTGATCAACAAAGTCAGGACAATAAGCAACTGGTCCTCTTCGAGGACGTGCGCAACGCGGGGGAAGAGCACTTTTCCTTTCATCGGACCGAGGAGGGATATGAACGGATGGGGATTGCTGCAGCGCCCTTAATAGCAGGAACTGCAGGCCATCAGCGGAGTACTCACCTTGTCTCGATCGGAAGGTTGGCCCGCAGCCCCTCATAAAGAGAGTCGACCAGCCTCTTCCGCTGTTCTCGCCTAGGAATAAAATTGCCATTAGTACCCCTGCACAATCGATCGGCAACACGAACCGCTCATTTGCACCCTCGACGTCCTCCGAGAGATCGTACCGCTCAATGGCTCCCAGCTGCAAGACCAAGTCGTAAAGGTGTTCTATGATAGCCAGCACTTCGAGATGAGTCAGGGGGTCCCTCCTGACAAAGTTATGCTCCTCCTGTGGTCTTAGGAAACGGCGTTGTAAGCATGCAGAGCATTACTCACATCGTGCATCTCGCCCAGCACACCCTTCCTTAGTTTCGCAGCTTCTTTTGCGGCATGTACTTCAAAGTCGGTCTTGTATTCATCCTCGGAATGATCTCCATTGGCCGCCGGCCTAGGCGAATCAACTTGAAGCAATTGACGAGGGGCGGCCTTGTAGCTTCGGCCGGCTGTTTTCCCAAGTGCACCCTGAAGGCTGCTGAGGGCTTGACGTTCGATGTCAACACATTGGGCCCACAGAAGATGTATGACCCACACTTACATTGCAGTCCCTTTTCTTTCTCGCGTTGGCGGGCATTGTTGACGATGCGCTCCACCTGTGCTTCCATCCGCTGAACTGCACTCAACTTCCGTCCGCTAGGCCTCTGACCTGGTATTCCCAGACCAACTCCGACACCGGAATCAAAGGTTAACACACGCTGCTCTTCCGGTTGCAAACCTTGCTTGGCGCGTATGATCTGATTCCAGGTCTGACAATACCAGTCCTCTAGATACGGGTCTTGCGTGACGAGCTGAGAGACTTGGATTCTCGTGATGAAGTCCTTGTCTGACTGGGTCATCAGGTCATTGTACCGAGACTGCATTGGGAGCAGGTTAGATCTGACATCTCAGCTCGACTAAAAGCCGCACCATGTGCGCTATCTTAGCGGCCTTTCGTCTACGCTTCTCCTCCATACGTTCAGCTTCCATGATCTTGCGCACAGCTTCAGCTCTAAGTGCTTCTTGCTCCTCTTGAGTCTGCGGCGTCCCGTATTCACGTATGAACTCGGCCTGTGCAAGTTCTGCGAGCAGTCTCTGCTGCATTTGAATATTCTGCGGTAGAAACTGTGCGCTCTCTTGCAACGGCTGGGGCACGTGGTATCGTTGATCGGCAGCTGGGGAACGCTGACGTCGACGCTGCTCCTGTTGCAATTGCGCCAGATGCTGCGCTGCTTGTATTTCGGCCAAGGTTGGTCCGGATGGAGACTGTCGCCGGAGGAGCAGCTGCTGCTGCTGCAACTGGCTGATTTGCTGAGCACGGAGCTGCCGTTCCAATTCCTCTGCGCGAAGCTGCTCCTGTAGATCCTGCAATTGCTGCTGTTGCTGCTTTTGTTGCTGTTGTTGCTGGATCAGGATATGCTGCTGCAGCTGGTGGAACCGAGGAGACTGAGCATGCGGGTGCAGTCGAGGAGGAGGGGTCCTAGCTTGAGCCTGCAGAAGCTGCTGCTGTCGCAGCTGAGGCGCTTCACGAGACCGTACAGCGCTTGCTCGCATTTCCGCTTCGATCTCCTGCAGAGTCCTACCTTCCATTTGAGAGCTTGCCCGAGGAAATATGGATTCTTGGGAAAGAGCTGGGGAGTGCGTGACTGGTGCAGCCATGTCCGCAAACGGAGAAAAAGTAGGATACGCCGACTGCGAGTGCGAGAGCAAATCCGGGGAAGCTGCCGCTCGGACATGATGATCGTCAACGCGAGAGGTACTGGCAAACCCCCTGGGCAGCACCGAGAAGGGAGACTTGCTGTCCCAGAGTGACTGCAGAGAAGACGAGGTATAGGATGCTGCAGAGATAAATCACGGCATATTCAATGAATACTCCACGACCTGACGCAGCGACATTCGTACATGGTGCTTGTTTCTGCGGAGGAGACAATGATCGCTCTTGAGGAAAACCATTAGACTGCTGTACAGCCGTTGTTCTCCGTAATTCGGCAGGCACATTATCTGACAGGACTTGTCTCGTGAAATCGAAGTCCTTGCCTGCAGCGTGGTCTGCATGAAAGTCTTTGACAACAAGACTGCAACAATCTCACCAACTTCTCCGACGCCTCCGAATGTCTCATCATTCAAGTCATCCCCTCCTTCCTGCAAGGCATCCCCGAGGCCATCGTAACTATCCTCGCCCCATGTGTATTCCGCAAGGCCATCTTCCTTGACCTGACCAGATATAAATTGCTGCTTCTCCCTCTCTAGATCGTTCTGTTCAAAGCCGAAGAAAGACATGAGGTAGTCGTTATACAAGATCTATAGCATTCGAGCATGAGTGTCTGAGATATGGCAAGTCAAAAGTCTCCTGCGCCTAGTGTCGAAGTCGCACGGGCACGCGCGCTTCGGTCTTCGGACATTCAAAGCAAAGGCTACATAGGATACCCGTCCTGTAGAATACAAATGATAGTACAACAATGCTGCCATGTATAACTATCCTACATGGTGTCTATATACTGATCGCATGAAATGTGTCATGAACGGTGATCGTGAATTTCGTAGAGTGGTCAATATGTGATGTCGACGCTGAGACGCCTATTCGTAGACTCTTATGCCAGCAAAGTCAAAGTACGCGTTGGCGAACGCCGAAGGGTTGTTATTGACATAGTCTGAAGCAGCATTATTGAAGTCACGTGGGACTGAAAGTCGAAGTAGCCTACCTGTACAAGTCCCGGGGCACCCATCAGCGCTATAGGCCGAGCCGGCCCAGTCCCCGCCTGTGCCGCTTGAGTCAGGACAGTGCTATCGAAGATCGTGAAAGACCTTACAGAATGTCAAATTGATGATTATGTTATGGGGCCCAAAGTGCGATGCGAAATCACAATCGGTATCCGGGAAATAAGCAGTGGGAGTCCCCTGTACCATCCAGTTCATTGTCAGTCATGGTGCTTGGTTTTCTGACGGGAGCGACTTGCCCAGTTACCAGTGTTCACCGATGAGGCACCGTTCCTCACATCACTCGGTACCGATCCGCTGTTCCTCGACCAGAACCACACAGTGATGGACGAGCTCGTACGCTCGATGGCATACCTACGTCATTGGAGGATATGCTTCATTATTAAATGTGCATTTGTGCGTTCGTGTGACAAACGCACCAGCCTCCACCGTCATTATTGAATGCCGGTCCATAGCTGCTCCCATCATTGGACCTGACGCCACATCCGGCATTATTCGTGTCAGCTGTCGAACAGTCGTTACCCGTAGATGTCCTGGGGACGGAGTCGTTATTAGCATGAGCGCAGGTGTCGAGGACAGCAGAGATTAAGTACCCTATCATGGCGCGCGAGCTGGGCATGGAGCAATCTAGAATAGAATGCGTTGATAAGACAGGTGCTATGTTATCGTGGGCGAAGGGACGAACCGGAGCTGGTATGGAGAGTAACCTGATCCGGGCCTTGATCATTGACACCCTCGAGAATATCGGTTTCACCCTTCAGTGGTGCGTTTAGATCGCGTGGCATCCGAAGGAAGGCGACTAAGTACCTCATTCGGCCAGTTAGCACCAACTTCCCATACAGCTGGCCAAGTCCTGTACATGAACCAGATTAGCATGTGTCTCCGTGTATAGATAGCGAAGCAGACTTACCCGCATCCCTGGGGCATGTGTCGGATATCGAATCTGCCATAGCAAGGGATACATGTCAGGCATGCATGCAGAAGGAAGAGCCCCGGTTGGGACATACACCGCGACGTGGGTCGTATACTGGGCATTGGACTGCAACCGCACAGAATTCCGACCAGGCCCGCTTGAGCTCAAGGTCGTCGTGTGGTCAGCCCGTAAGATGAAAGTATTGCCCGAGGCATATGTTAAATTGTCCGCTTGGGCAGTAGCTTGGTTAACGTAATTTCTATTCTCCAGTTAGAGATAAAGTATGGCGATGGTACAAGCTATCCTTACACTCTCCCGTTAGTGGGATCGGAGATAGCTTGATATGAGAACGCGCTGTTAAAGCCCGAGCCGACGATGGTATCAGAAATGGAATACGTTGCGCTTGAAGCCGTTCGAGCAAGTAGGAAAAGGGTGAGGCAGTACGCGACGGCAGATGCTGGACGTTGCATTGTAGCAGGAGACTGAGGAGAGGAGAATGGGGAACGCCGTCGTCTGGCTGGTCAATGCGACGCAGGCTTTTAAGCGACGGGCATAGTGTCAGGTTTCCTCGCAGCTACACGGCGCTCGTAATGTGTCCATGCGATTGCGATGCCACGAGTTCCATCTGCTGAGGCGACCCATAACATCCGATGCTTGCTGCCCGCATAAAAGCAGACCGGAACAAGATAGACGCCTCGAGAAACTCACGAGAGACTTGAGGACCATGTGCACGGATGCGATCTTGCGGGGATGACTTGTTATTTTCGGTAGGCAGAGGTCAAGTAGAGAGACAACGTGAGGCAGCAGAAGACAGACAAAGGGTCGTGGTAAGTTGAGAAGCGAGCACGAACACCGATTTCGGGGGGACAGACTGTTGCGATTTCTCCGGAGCGTAGAGAAGAAGGATTCTAGGTTTGGAGAGGGGCGAGCATGAGCGACTTAGAGTTTGTGTGGAATTTAAGCTGACAGGGTCCGGCTCAATAAGGATAAGATCGTTGAACGCGCTGAGGACACATGCCCCTGATAGGGCCATGAAGCTGGGCTCCTGATCAGATATCGGCCACCATCAAGAGGAGATGCGAACGGGAGAGCAATGAAACTCCAACTGGAGAGCGACGCCTCGTACTTGTTAGCTCGGCGGCCCCTCGTAATTGATGTGAACATTCAAGATAATTTTGCGCTGCTCCACCTGCGAGGTGTAACCTCGGCCATTGACCACAGAAGGCCAGCTCGACTGTCAGGTTGAGAGTCTACCTTTCGTACGCTTGAAACGGCTGAATGTCAATGTTTCCATGAGTGGAGCGCGGCGTGAGAGAACGTACCAAATCAAATGTGTTTACGACCCTCCTGAGCCGACATGTCCACAGGACTGAGGATGTGCAATGTGCCCTCGGACAGAATGATACTAGGTTGGATACGGCTTCCCGATAGAGCTTGTTGCTGCGGAGTTGAGGGTTAGGTCATAGCTGATAATGGCGGCATACGGAGTAGGACTGACCAGAGGAATCATATGGAGTACGTTAAGCTTTCTGAAGCCTCGAGGCTCAACTTTCCGGGGCGCGATACCGAGATCATCTGTCGTGCTGTGTCATGGTGATCCGTCTTATAATTACTCTCGCTGAGCTTTCACTGCTGCGTTGGTGAGGGCGGACGGTGAAAGGCGCTCTTTCAATTAAGCGCAGACAGTCGTGAATAATTATACGTTGGTGACGGAAATGCCTATAAGTCAGCCCCAGATAGGCTCCATCCAGACGAACAGGCGATCTCGGGCAGCGACTGCATAGAATTGTATCATCTTAGCTAGACGTTTGCTCAGATTTACGCAACGAAGCAGATCAAGCTCAAGGCCTGAATATATTCGAATCAACTGCAGTGGCTGCGAGTGGCAGAGTCGTTCTCGGCCCGGGCGGGTCCCCGCCGCGCCGTACATCATCGCCACAAAAGCGACCATTATTATGCTATCCAAAATCCAATACATGCAGCCCTACACTCCCTTAATAAATTAACTAAAACAAGAAATGCCAGATCATCACCACTCCTCTGCGTGGAAACGGTCCAGCACGCCCTCCGCGTCTTCGACGTCTTTCTGCGCCTTTTTCCGCATGTAGAATATCGGACAATCTTTGCTAGTACACAAGACATCCTGGTAATTGCAACATTCAGTCGTGGATCTTTTGAGGCCGATGGAATCACGTAAACCCACCTGATGCAAAGACCCTTGACAACGCTGGCACTGCGTCCACAACCGCGAGAACCGAACTTGCAATTCAGAGGTGCTGGTAACCTGATTTCGTTCATCAGCGGAGGTTCGTGATTTTGGGATATTGGCTACCTTACCTGCTTTTGATACAATTCTCCCAACCTTGGTTTGCAGTTCTTGCACACGGCACCACCTATGACTGAGGTCAGGAGACTCCGTGAGATGTTGCAGGTCGAAACGAACCCTTAACGCTATTATTGGATCGCAATGGCGTCTTACAGCCCAGACATGTGACGGTCTTCACGGCAAACTTCATCAAGCCACCAATTGTTGGCGTAGCGATCTGTATAGATCTTGTGTGCCCTCCCGATACTTTCATTGACAGGAAGCTGTCAGCAGGACTGAGCAGGCTTCAATAACTTTGGACTCACGCAGAGACGATGCTTTTTCGCCCAGGATTGGCTCGAAGATACGCATTAGGGGCTTCGATAGCTGGTTCTCCAAGTAGTACTTCGTATCAATCGGAATGTTATTTTCCAGCACGTATAGGGGATCTTCGGACTTCTCATACGCAGCAGCTCCTACGATGGGATCAAAAATGACCCACAAGCACAGACATGCAGTGGTACATACCCTTGATACCTTTCACTATCACGTAGGCAACGCGATCCCCCAGATTAGGTGCGGACCCTGATAGGACGTGTGTTAGCAAGGCGTTACCCCAGATAATCTCAGTATCCATACCAGCATCTCGTTGTTTCATCCGTTCAGCAAGTTCCACGTGGGCTTGCTTCGCCGCGTAATCTATCACAACATCAGACAGAAAATATGTCTCATAATAGAAGATAACTTACCTGCCTTGGCTAACGCCTTCGTAATCACCAACTGCGACATGTCGACCTTGTTTTGGAGTAACTCGGAGATAGTGTGCTTGACATACCTGAATGGAGGATGAGCGACAGACTTGAGAATGCATCACTTCCACTTACTCCTCAGCGCCCTTGACATCCCGGTCAATCAGCATCTTGTGTAGGCACGTCTCTATGACGGTAGACACAAGGCGACAGTTGTCTCGTCGAACAGTCTATACAGAAAGGCCAATCTTATAAGTCACCCAATATGGGGCAGTGCCAGCTCGGAATGCTCACCTCGATACCCTTCGAATCCATCTTGTCGTACTTCTCGGGCTTCGTCCAATACAGGCCAGCGTAGCGCTTCTTGCTAATGAGAAGGTATGGAAAATAAACCTTTTCGAATTCCAGCTTAATGGGCTTGATGAACTTCGATGTCACGAGGTCTGCAGCTTCGCTGCCTGTTCACCAACAGCATGTTGTCAGCTACTAGATGAAGGGAGTTGTAAAGATGCTGACCTAAAGCCATGACCTCCTTGAGATCCGACGGTCCGAACTTGACCATGACAGAGTCTGTATCACCATAAACAACTTTTGCGTCATGCGAACGACCGTTGGCAATGGAATACTCCGCTTCGACCTCTTGCTTGGTCTTCTCAATCATCTGTCGACCATAGGCAGTGGTACTAGACGAGATGGGCAGACACGGCAGCTTTCCGACAGTAGCGCCTGTGAACCCGTAGACGGAGTTCGCGCTAACCTGAAGGATGAATGTAAGGATCTCCAGGCACAGGCTTGGCGAAAACTTGCTTACTTTCAATGCGAGCTGTCGACCGTCGAGTACGGCCCGCTTGAATGAATCCGTCTCCTTCTTCAAGTCTGCCTTGGCTCGTTTACGAGCTGCGATAAGGTCCTCCAGTATACTCGGGAGCAGCCCTTTCCGTTTCGTGGTCTTGACGAAGAAGTCTGGAACGATATCAGTCACTCCAATCTGACACAAACATCCATCCACCGACCATTGTTAGGGGTCTGCACGTAATCCACGTCCTTCACCAAATGCAGCCTGTCGATGGTCGGTTTGTCAAGGAGCGTCGTGTAGCACAAGTTGTGCGCCATCATGATGGATGGGTACAGCGAGCTAAAATCGAGTGTTGCGATCGGCACGTCATAATAGCCCTTCGTTGGCTCAATGACAGTGGCACCCTCATACTGATCATCCGTGCCTGCAACAGATGGCTCAGCAAGACCCCAGTGGAACTACCGTAGTGCTTACCTTCTCCTTTCAGCGCAGGTACTACGTACTCTTCACTATTCGCTCTCCGGAATAGTTGCGACAATACCTTGATCGACTGTCCTCTCGACAAGAGGTAGTTGAATGGCACACCCGTGACACGCGCCATTTCCGTCAGATTGACGAAACACATCAGCTTGTCCAGCAGTCTCTGGGGCAGGTACGCGTCCTTGAGACAATATACCGCCAGACGCCGGCGCGATTCCGGGGTTCCATTCTGCAGCTCTGTAATGACAGAGTGGTGCACGTCTTCCTTCTGCTCGCCGAGGAACTGGGCACAAACGGAGTTGAGCGTGTAAGAGCGCAGCTTGTGCTCTCGTTGCATGTATTGCAGGAGATCAATTTGTAGACGTCCGTCCATTGCAGTCTCTTTGGAGTCACGTTGACCATAGGCTTTGGATGAAAAGTGGGTGTCCTTCGTCACAGTCTTCGTGTCTGGATTCATCCGTTAACATCCCTCTGATGAACATCAGAAGCATCGAGAACCCACTCTTGAGCTTGCCCAGGAATGGGAACCTCTTCGCACCCAAAATCCTGGCTCTATCAAGCAGGTACGGCAAATCGAAGTTTGCACTGTTATACCCGATGACAACATCTGGATCGACAGTATCCACGAAATCCCTCCACGCCTGCAACATCTTGCCCTCATCATCATATGAGAGCACTTGCGAGCCCAGAATGTTCGAACATGTATTCAGTGTGAAGACATTCCGAACGAAAGGTTTGCTCTCGCCCTGACGAGTAACCATGTTTGCAATCTGGATAACCGGGTCGATCTCCGCCTCAGGGAAGATGCCCTTCCGGCCCGCGCACTCGATATCGAAGCTGAGGATACGAAGGGGGGCGAGCTTTGACCACTGCCCGTCAGGTGCGTGAGAGATGAAATTGTCATATCTTAATTCCGCTTCAGTATTGTTTCATAGTTAACATCGACGATCTCCTCACCTGACACTTAGTTCGATCTGACAATTTGAGCGTTTGTCATCTCCATGCAGCAGGGTGTATCTCCCAGCCTGAACTTCAATCCAATTCATGCCGACAACCTAAGATGAGGATAAGCATGACGTCGTCATCGTGAGCAAAAGTCATCACCTTGGTGTCTATCATGAATCGCAGGGTGTAAGCGATGTTACTTTCGTACGTAGACACCGGGCCAGAGAAGAAATCTCTGAAGTTGCATTCTGCTCTCTCAAATACGCGTGATGACGGAGGACAAATTAGGCTCCGGACGAAATGAACAGTAGAGATGCACTTATCTCGGACTTTCGGTAGGCTCTTCGGGTCTGCGACGGTGATTTTGACGAATGCAACCCAGTCATCGCCTTTGTAACCCCACAAGCTGCGCTTCTTAACCAGCTGCACTGAACGCACCGCGCCTGCTATACTCTGACGAGCAGGTAAGCACCACAACGCAAGATGAAAATCGCAACTCACGTTCAAGTAGGTATGGAAAGCCCCGACATCGTCATCCGCGAAACCTCGAGGAGCAGGAATGTAGAAATAGGGGAGAAAGTCGGTTATATGAGCTAAGACACTGTGCCCGGCCTGAGAGGGAAACGGATGAATAGTGGATGATGGTAGACAAACGCGACCATACCTCAGTGACTCCATACATCCGCAGAGACACTCCATTACTGCTGGAATCGTATGATTCCTCGATATCAATCTGCTGGAAGACTGCAAGCTTCCGGTAAGCCATTTGTTGGCAAAGGTACCTCTGATACTCACCAATGGCGTCCCTCTTATCATTAAGCGGAGGTAAAACAGGTCGTGCCCATTCATCAGCGCCGCCCTCAGCCTCTGGAAGGAACATCTAGGTTGGCCGCTCTTGGTGGCCGTAATGATTACTCACCGGTCTGTGCGCCAGACTGTGCTCCAAGCTTTTCCAACACGTCCGCGAACGAAGGCTGAGATTGCACCGGCTGCGACGAAGAGGACCCTGAAGGGCCTAACTTCCGCCTTTTGGTTGCAGGCTCCATCGTAATATTCTCGTCGCGTCTGTAAATGACGTGTTGGACGCGTTTTTTGCGGGATTCACTCATCACTTACCGTGTTGGTGGATGGTTCTCCTTTGCAGAGACTGTTGGCACAGCAGTCATCGTGGCCATTGCTGAATAAAGGGGAAGGGACAAGGAAATAGCAGACACGACGACTAAAGCGTGTTTCGCGATCAATAAACGGCTAAGCGAGACGCGTTTGGTCATATTTGGCACCGTGTATTCGTGGGAGAATTTAGAGGGTGCTTGTGGCAACTGAACTTGATTCCCTACACTTTGCACTTTCCTTCGAAGGCATTCCATTCCTAAATGTATTCTTCGTCATACGGCCATACACCGTCTCGCAGTACCGACTACGGCCAAGAGCGCTCAAAATCAAGTTTCGCATACTCGTCGCACAATTCACCATTCACCGCGTCAGCCCGAGCCCAAGACACGCCCAACTTCCCTGGCCCGACATGGGCCAACCTTGTTTGTCTCAGAATTCTCTCTGAGTCGCCTTGAATGATGGACTTTTGCAGGGTAGAACTCCATATCAAACAGGATACCTCTTGGTGAGCAATCCGTCCTTATGGCTGGTCCAGCCACTGACCTCAGTTGCAAAGTCCGCACCACCGCCAGAAGTCAGTCTGGCATGTCCTTCATGACAGCTTAATCTCACTGCTTGAACAGATTCAAGCTGCTACTCAAGCCCGAGAATATGACTACCCTGTTATCCCTACGAAAGCCAAGCTGAGCCACATCCTTCAGCGCGAGTATGACCCGAACTCGATTTCTGATTCTATGTTCCGGAGCGTGAAGTCAGTTATATTCTCAGACGCAGTTTTCACGCTTAACACGGACTGAGCAGAGATAAGAAGTATCCGGACGAAGAGGGACCACCCATGCAATCCGTCATCGATATTCCAAACGAGGCCCCGGACCCAAAGGCCACACGCATGAATTTCGACCGGGTTAGTGGTCGTCTTACCTATGTGTCTTATCCTCATAACAATCCTTCATTTCTAGAAATTCATGGACCCACCTTCAACACCCAAGCAACGCCCATCTGCACGCGCATCCACCGAACCTCTTTACATCATCGTCTTTGGCTACCCACCGGACCGCTACGGCGCCTCCGTAGAGTACTTCAAAGCGCTAGGCGAGACAACAGAACCCGACCAAAATGCAGAAATCATGAACTGCTTCAAGATCGGGTATAAGAACCCTCCCGAGGCTTTACGCGCTATTAGGAAGAACGGCGAGGTCATCGCAGGCAGCTGGATGATCGGTGTCAAATGGGCTGTAAGTCCTGCGCTCGACCCATACTACTAGGATAACCGCTGAAGTATCTGGGATCCATATAGGACCCCGTTATCGCAGAATCCCTTCTAGGCGCGGGTGGCGTCCGCAGCATGAACATGTTCCAAACTCCCGACCCGCGCTACATGGGCTCGCCGGAGATAGAATCTTCATCTCCACCGCATGCGAACGACCTTGGCCGGTCCGTCGGCACGCCGTTAAAACTTGCTCCCTCGACGTCTGCTTTCAGGAAGGCACCTCCCTCATCAGGACCGCTAGGTGGCCTGCCATCTGCGATACCCGGGCAGGGCTCGCCGAATAAAGGACTAGTGGGGCAGGTTTCGGATCTCATTTTTGGGTGGTGAGGTGTACGACCGGTTTTCTCCTTGTGTTTTTCACGCGACTTTTGGAATTGAATACGTTCGCTCTATGCCTGCAGGGAGTGGCCATATTCGGAGAGCCCTTGTGTGTGGCACAGCTGCGTATTATGAATATTCAACATCTCGAGAGATGTTTGTGATCAGATCTGCGATTGTTGAAAGTTCCGGAGTCCTGCGAAGTGATAGTCTCCATTAATGTGACGGTCACTATTCCTGCTTCTTCTGAGCTTCTATCTGTCTAAGGCCAGCGAAGGCGTAGAGAAGTGACCCTGTTAAGACAAGACTAGCGCCCGATGCTAGCTGCATATTCCATCCATTGCCGAACCACCACACGCTCAGGCAGAGACTGAGAGCTTTTCGGGTAGTCAGGACCAAGTTTGTCGAGACGGAGGAGACTCGCTGCAAGAGCAGATCAGTTTGCAGGCGCCGTGAAGGCATTGGAATATACGGTTCACTCACAGACGTAAGCTGGTTGACACCTGATACGCAGACAAGCTGGGTACATAGGTTCGCTGCGAGAATGAGTATTGACGTCTGTAAACTGGGTGAGGCATGGTGTAGGTCGACAAAGCCCTTCTTGACGTGAGGCAAGAAGATGAGGACGGCCGGCAATGAAAGAAAATGCTACAAGGTCGCACGTATAGTGTGTCAGTGGCATGATTCCAGGGCGAGTAAATCGGCGGGGATTTGGGTACCGTATAAAATACACCTTCTCTCCAACATGGTCCGTACTTCCCATATGTTTGCTCTTGCAAGATTCCCAAGAAGCCGGAGAGAAACAAAGAGGATATTAGCATTAGAATACCTATTGTATAGCGGGTACTGTCGATAGGAGGGCCGGAGTTTGATGGCGATGACCGAGATAGTGTAGCAAGAACGACTCCTACAACGACCAGAAGAACTGCCACCTTAGTTTGGCCGATGCTTAGCACATTCTGATACAGATTAGCAGGCAAGAGTGCACTCACGACCTGCGTGAAGGAGTAATGCTTTCTGAGAAATAGGTATCCGAAGATCATAGAAACTATAGGGACTGCAACACAATTAATCAACCCCAACTATGAACGTAGAAGACATCCTTCCTACCTGCCGAACGAAACACGATCTGCACTGGTATAGGCACGTCGAACGCATACACCCAGTTGTTAAGCAGAGAGCCGGATGTCAGGATCACCACTTGTGTTCCCCATTCCCTTAGTGGAACTTGACGCGGTCTTAAGGTTGGCGCCATAGACTTTGTAGGCTGCCATATCAGAAACTGAGGAAGTCCCTGCAGCGTAATGAATGCCATCTGCGCGAAGGTCAACGCAGACCCTGACAGGACAAACGACCATCAGATGTCGAGACCATACGCCTTAGGGCGAGCTTCTCAATTACCTATCTGCGGACTCAGTTTCAATAAACGCTCGTAGGTCCAGACGTTGCTGGCATCAGACTACATGAGCATCCGGAAAGGAGGATGAATTCTGAGCTCAAGTACGAACCTACAGCATCCTCCGAATACCATGGAGAATACTACCGAGAAGTCGACCAGTTGAAGGGCTATTCGAGACACAGTTGCTGTGACACCTTTCTTTCCACCTAGTATATGCCGCTCTGCAGTGACGGTCCCCCTACTAGACTTGACCTGTCCATTGGCTGCAGTGCGTCTCTTTGACATCGTAAGAGCGAGCTTCGAGAATGTGGCAGTACTTGGCGCACGTCCCTGAGAGGTACCTTCGAGACGAGGAAGCACAGATCTCGAATACCCGGAGAATAGTGGTCAGTGCAACGGTGAAAATCAGTCGAAGAAGTTTGTTGTCAGGTCCCCCTGGGATGGAAGACAGCGACTGCCAGTGCATCTGAAGAAGACGTCTATTTCTGTGCGATTCAGAGAATTTGAGACAGTCAAGTGATGATACGGGTCCACATATGGCTGTGCAATTCACGAAGTGGCGAAGTACATCTTTATTGCCAAACGTCTGGGATAGATGCTTATTGTTACGCAACCCCCAGGTCCACCTTCAACGTTCAACTAACATCTAATCCAATCACGTCTATATGTACTTCCGTTTAAGACACCTTAGTTCACGCTAAGCCAGCTTCAGCCGCCAAAGAGCGAAACACGGAATCCGGCTTCGCCAGCAATGCCGAAGGAGAGTCCCACTCGATAACCTACCATCAAGGATAGTTTAGCAATGTGTTACGTCAAACTTAAAATGGAACGTACCTTCCCGGCCTCCAATACCAGAACTCGGTCGGATTCGAGAATGGTATTGAGGCGATGGCTGCGGTCGGGCATATGAATCAAGCTCTAGACTGAGACAGAAAGAAACATACGCGATAGTAAGCATCGTCACGCCTGCGAACTGGGGACCTCTAATGATTTCTTGGATGGCTTTGTCTGTGTCCAAATCTACGGCAGAAGTCGCTGTGGAAAGGAGTCAGTGGATTGATCTTTGTCCGAAGCTAACATCAAACGTACCCTCATCCAGAACGAGTATCTTGGTCTAATTGGAAAGGTTAAGCACAAGAGTCACCACCAGGTACAGAGGTACTCGCCTTGCGTAGAAGTGCCCTCGCGAAGCATATGAGCTGCCTCTGGCCAGCGGACATTGATAGACCTCCCTCAGTGACACGGGAATCGAGCTTGTCAGGAAGCCCTTCGACGTAATCACGCAGATGAGCCTGCGTCAAGGCCACCCATATATCGGCATCCTGGTGAGCTCCAGTAGGGTCAATATTTTCTCGCATTGTCCCCTCGAAGAGATCCGGCGACTGTGGCACGATAGATATTGTAGATCTCACTGCAAGAAACGATTTCAGGGCAAGCGGATCAGAAACGGGAGAGCACGTACGTTGATGCAATCCGATCTTCGAAATATCTACTCCATCTATGTAGATAGCGCCGGATGCAGCTTCAATGATGCGGAATAATGAAAGCAACATCTGCATGACCGATAACCGTCGTCCTCATGTGCTGCGTATCAAAGTACTCACAGTGCTCTTGCCGGAGCCCGTTCTTCCGACAATCCCAATCTTTTCTCTAGGTTTCTGCAGTGGTCGGGTTAGCTCGCAATCACATAAATGGATAG
Organism: Heliocybe sulcata; assembly: GCA_004369045.1. NCBI lineage: Eukaryota > Fungi > Basidiomycota > Agaricomycetes > Gloeophyllales > Gloeophyllaceae > Heliocybe > Heliocybe sulcata. The sequence goes on along the minus strand of ML213510.1, from coordinate 270,934 downwards.
CTTCAGACTTACGATTGTGATAAACACATCTTTCAGAACAAGATCTAATTCAGGTCGATATCTTGCAGAATAACCGCTGTCAAGAGCAAAAGATAAACTAACCGCTTCTTGCAGTCTATCATCTACATACCGATATTCTATTTCGCCATTCGAGGGCCAGTCTCCTGGGGTAGAGTCAGGGATTTCGTCCGGAGCCTCTGACGGAAGACGGGTATTGTGGAGGATACGTTCGCAGCTGACGATATTCTGTTCGACTTCACTCGCCGATCGTACAACCCAATTCTGGCTGAAAATAAGATTTGAATCAAAGAACAGCCAAGGTCGCACTCACGAGCGAACTAGTGGTGTTCAAGGCATAGGACAATACAAGTCCGACTAAACCAGCATCAACACCGGAGGTTACGAGTGCTGTCACTGCGAGCAGTGCAGAGATTAAGATGATCGTGGCGCCCACGAACTCCAGTCTGACTGCCAGCCAGCGGTTCACAGCGATACTGGGCAAGTAGCAGATCTGGTTCCGGTCGATGCGACGCTCGTTGGTATGAATGAAGACCGCTTGCTGGCCAAAGGCCCTGATCGTTGACAGTCCGTTCAAGGACTCCGAGAACCAGGCAAAAATTGGAGAACGAGATGTTGCGTCAAGTCTCTTCAGTTCCCTAGATGTAGCCAGATAGTATCTCAAAAAGGAAGGTATCAGTCGTCAACGGAGACAAACACCCATGATAGAATATTTGCACGTACATCATAACACGCAGATAGAAGTATGCCAGAGGAGGAACGGCGACAAGGAAGGCAGGAAAGCTAAAACCGATGACGACGAGGATACCAGCGCAACTGCAAAGGGTTCGGACTAGACCTTGGATAACCTGATGGCATCGTTGACAACCCGATCAGAGCGAGGTATATCAAGAAAACATACTCGAGCCAATATCTGGTCCACCACGTAAGTGTCACGGGAGAACAGGTTCAAAATTCTGAAGATCTAATAAGCTCACAGTTGTACCGCATACGAACTCACATACCGTCCAGTAGGCGTCATCTCAAAGAAGCTCAAAGGTGCACGGATGACGGAATGTAACATCTACACAAAGTTTCAGCGGACACGAAGATGACTATGGCAAGAGCGCAACTCACCGAGTCATGCAACTTCCTTGCGCTCCTTAACGAGCACAACACCCACATCAATATCGCGGCGGTGCCGCCAGCCACGACCGAGAGCAGCGAGAACAGCCCATAATACAACAGATACACCGAGATGCCGCTGTTCTTGCCAGACTGCTGGTTATGCTCTCCCCACGCTCTCAACGTTAAATTTGCTGCCACATTCAGCGTTTGCTGTCCGACCGAAGCGACGACAAAGAATATAAAGCCTGTCTTAGATGCGGCGGAGATGTACTGCAAGTATACATCTTTCTTGACGCGGCCTTGCTCACTGTGCTCCTTAGAGGGGCCTTCCGACGACCGGACGTCCTCTGGTCTAGTGACAAGTGTGGCCTTCCCGTAATCAGCTCCATTGACGTTCTCGCTGTTTCGGTTGGCCTTTCCAGGTGGTGTGAGACTACGGGAGGCCTCAACCAGGGTTTCATCATCATCGTTCTTGGGTGTAGAGCTACGCGTAAAGGGGGTGGACGTGCCAGACGCGCTCAAGGCGCTGGTATGACCTCGGCTGACGCACATCATAAGTCACCTCAGCACTCGTAATATAGCAGGGCACTCACATTAACTTGCCGATTTCAGTTTCTTCATTCCCGGCGAGCACTGCATATGAGCCACTCTCAAGAACAATGCCTCGGCGCATAAAAATCAGCTGGTCAAAATGCTTGAGAAACGCGATACTATTGGTAACTAGTATCCTCGCTTTCGACGCTAGGAGGCCATTGGGCCCGATGACTTGGTCTGACGAGTCATACGAGTCAGTACAACAGTGCATGCCTCACAGTTGGTGTAATCCTACCGAAGACATGCCTTGCTACGTGAGCGTCCACAGCAGCTAGTACGTCGTCCAAGAGGATCCTAGCAGAGGACAGGATTAGCATGCACTTTACCTGCAATTTCGGACATTCACTCACAAGTCTGAGCGAGCGTAGATAGCACGGGCCAAGGAAACTCGGGCCCGCTGGCCACCACTCATTGTAATACCCTTCTCCCCAACGACAGTCATGTCGCCCTCGGCGAATAGTGCCAGATCCTGCCTAAGAGCACATGCTATAGGAACATATTCAGTATCTGGATCAATGCAGGATCGACTTTTGCTTACCGTCAAGAACAAGATTATAGAAATCCTCTTCATACTCATGAGAAAATAGGATGTTATCTCTGATACTCGCGCTCATAATCCTGTGGTAAGTCAATACCGTATTCGTTCTGATAGATATATAAAGGACAAACCAAGGGTTCTGCGGTGCATATGAGACAGCCCCCCGCACCGTCACGTCTCCCTCAACCCGTATCATATCCCCAATAATCGCCGACAAGAGACTACTCTAAACCCACGGCGACCCATCATCAATCTCGCACCTGAGCACCACACCACAGTACAACTCACCTTACCCGCCCCGACCCGCCCCAGCACACCCACCAACTCTCCCTTCCTCACTGTCAAATTTATATCCTCCAAAATCGGATTCGCCGCATCCCGGGACCACGTGAACTCTCCACGCTCAATGCTCAGCACCTCCTCACCCATCTTCGGGTCCGCAGCGGCAAGGACATTGACAGCGTCAGGCTGGAGCTCAGTCGCGCGGAGGAAGTCCGAGAGTCGGCGGACAGAGACCACCGCTTCAATGATGTTCGAGGTCACTTGGCTGAACTGCGCCACGGAAGACGTAGTCAGTATCTCCAATTACTGGTCGCATAAATACGAGTAAGAGCGAATGTACCATGGCTAAGGGGAACTGTAACAGCATAAACAGCGATATCGACGGAAATATGACATCGGAAGTCAGCGGCTTGGTCGAGAGAAATGCAGCTGTCGCCAAGGAGCTGAAGGCAACGAGCAGAGGAATGGCGCCCCACAAGGTTGTATTCAAGGCCTGGGTTAGACTTTTAGCTCCGACTCGGGTTTAAGACAAACAGAAAATGTACCGTAGCAACACCGATCTTCTTGAGCATTTTCAGCTCCTCCTCATTCCTCACAAACAGGATCTTCCGCACGAAGGCGTGTTCCCATGCATAGAGTTTAATACTAGGCAGGTCATAATCAGCACCCATTGTTCAAGACCACCCACAGATCACCTTCGCATAATCAGAGACCGCTGGACACGCACCTGCGGATATTTGCCAACAACTCGCTCATCAACCTCGTCCTCTTATCCCTGTTCTTCATCTGCTTCTCTTGCATCTTCTTCAAAATACTCGCAATGTACGTATTCAGCGGGATCGAGAAAACCATGATTGCCACTCCCACGAATGCCGACCAGCCTAGCAGATTGTACAAAGATACGAATGCGAGCGTTATCTACACAGCCAAGCCAATACGCGGAAGTCAGCTATAGACAGGCAGAGTTAGTCGAGGAGTGGAATGTGCGTACCTGGAGAGGGCCGGAGATGGCTATGAGCCCGTACGTGCAGAGGTCCTGCAATCTAGTGGCGTCGACAGACATGAGGTTGACAATGTCACCAGATGAGCGGCCGCGCTCGTCGCTGGCTAATACCAAAGATTTCTTGTAGATTGCAGTGACTAAGCCCGCGCGGACACGCATACCGGTCTCGTAGCACAGCTGGAAATACTGTACGGTGTTGACTTTTAGCCTCCCTATTCCGTTATCTGATTATGACGGCATAAACACACCTGTTGTAGGATGACTGACTGGGCCATTGCAGCAACAAACATGATGAGCGCAATCGCAAAGCCCTCTATTTTGGGGAGATTGTTCGGGTTGTCGATTGCAAACACCCGCTTCCTCTGGTAGGCCGCAATATACACAAGTAGCCACCGAAGGAGCTGGGGTTGCAAGAAGGCCAAGCAATCTTGGATGATTTTCAGCGTGGCGGCCAGGCCGTAGGGTCCACCATAAGCAACGAACAGGGACACCCAAAGCGATTTGCTGATCCATGTCAATACACTGTGTTTACGATATCCTAGTGGTGCAACTTACTGTTTCTCCATAGCCTTTTGGAGGTCATCACCCAACTTAGTGGACCGGTCCTGCGGCAGCAAGGGAGGCAAATCCTTCTCGGTGATGTACTGCGAAGCGCCCTTCTTCATAAGAGGAGTCAACCAGCCAAAGTACCATTTACTGAAGATATTCGCGCGGACGATAGGATTTTGTAACAAGGCATCGCTCTCATCTCCTTCCAGAGGAAGATCAGGCTCCCTGCCGGGTCCGAAACATTCCAGGAGGAACGAGACACATCCCATGCCGCCCACAACAGATTTGAGGATGAGGACAATTGAGAGGTCATGCCAGTCCTCTACAATGAGTGACCGGAGCCATATTAAGGACAGGACGACATAGGTCGGCCAGAAGATAAGCAGAATGGAAGAGGAGGTGCGCGTCCGAGTGTGATTGACATATGTCAGGAAAGGAATCGGCGCAAGTGCTACAGCCTCGAGAATATAAGATTGCGGGACCGCAACAGGTCTATCAGTCGCGAAGATTACAATTGCATTAGCAACACTAGTCGAGAATGCGCCCGAAAGCAGTGCCTATTCACTACGTGAGAACGATCACGATGAACAGAACCGACGGGATGGACATACCAACTTTGCCCAGAGCAACCAGCGACTCGGACGCGTCCTAGATAACCGCTGCGCAGCCCGCAAAATCCAGCATCGCCAAAGGGACCCGAGGAGGAGGAGGACCAGGACGGTAGACGCAAGTATGCCCTCTTCGAAGCATGGTGTAAAGTCAAATTGGCGCCGCGGCGAGAGTGGGCCCCAGCCCTCTGGATTATAGCATGCCGCCATCTATTGCCAGACCTGGGGAACGTCTACGACGACGAGCACAACATTCTCTTCCCCGTTCGCGCCATCCTCGGATACTTGCCGGCATAATTGCCGCGGCGCCATATGATAATCCCGCCTTTCCGGGATTCGGGGTAGACTACGCAGCGGCTTCACGGTGTCAATGACTTACATAGATCTCTCACGGGGTGATGGGAGAGATCTCTCGCGAATTCTAGATCGGTGAACACTAGTCAAAGGAAAGATGATTCTTGTACAAAGAGTGTATCTGCTCTTCAGCTTCAACACTCACTTGCATCCGTCATAAATCAAACGAAATGTCGCAGGCGTCAGAGTTCTTCCCTTCCATTGGATCTCTCGTCGAGAAGACCAAAGACGTCCCCGACGAGAGCGCCGAAGCTGCTCGGGACGATGAGGAGCGGCCTGTGCAGGAGATCGAGTCACTATGCATGAACTGTGAGCAGCAGGTGCGTCCTTGATTGCTGCATTGCACCTTTTGTACAGTGATTGAACGCAAATCTAGGGCATGACGCGCATGCTGCTCACTTCAATTCCCTATTTCCGCGAGGTAATCATCATGTCATTCCGCTGCGAGCATTGCGGCTTCCAAAACAACGAAATCCAATCAGCTGGTGAAATACGACGTGAGTAGTATTCTAAAACTAACTTCCGTGCAGCTATCTAACATTATGCGGTACAGCTGAAGGGACTGTGTACACCGCCCGCGTCATGTCCAAAGGCGATCTCAACCGTCAAATTGTCAAAGCCGCCACCGCCACTGTTATCATTCCAGAATTTGAGCTGACAATCCCGCCAGCGCGGGGGCAGCTTACCACGGTGGAAGGCCTCCTCCGCGACATCGTCGAGGACCTCTCCTTCCAGCAACCCGTCCGACGTATCCAAGACGAGGCGGCCTATAACAAAATCCAAGAAATTGTAGACGGGCTGACGGAAATTGTAGGGGAGAAGGATGGCGAGACACGGGCGGGAGATGATGAGGAGAAGCTCCCGCGGTCGATCACCGTGAAGTTGGATGATCCTGCGGGGAACTCGTTTGTCGAGTTTGTGGGAAGTATGGCGGACCCGAAATGGAATCTGCGCACGTATCATCGGACGAAGCAGCAAAATATTGATCTTGGCCTCATTGCTCCTGACGAAGCCGACGAAGCCACCAATGCCGAGACTACTGAGGGTGCCCGGGTTCTCCAGCCGTTCCAGAAAGATGGAGCAGCCGACGATGCACCCGTCAATGACAACGAGGAGATCTTCGTCTTCCCTGGCAACTGCTCAAGCTGTGGGCATAGTCTAAATACGCTGATGAAGAAAGTCAATATTCCGTACTTCAAGGTATGCTTTCATGCATTGGCGATTCATGCGGCATCATTACAACGTAAACTAGGATATTCTTATCATGTCTACAAACTGCGACCGATGCGGGTACCGCGATAATGAAGTGAAAGCCGGCTCCGCAATCTCAGAGAAGGGCAAGCGGATAACACTCAAAGTTGAGGACAAGGAAGATCTGAGTCGTGACATTCTCAAGGTATGCCAGCTTCTCACTTTCCATGCCAGTTTATAGCTCATGGTCAGCGTAGAGTGAAACCTCCGGTCTCACGATACCCGAAATTGACTTAGTGCTCCAAGCCGGTACGCTGGGTGGTCGCTTCACCACACTGGAGGGTATCCTCGACCAAGTCTACGAAGAGCTCTCTGAGAAAGTCTTTACGACCGGTGACTCAACGCTCCACGACGACGACGACAAGAAAAATTTCGAGACGTTCCTCAAGAGTCTCAAAGAGGTCAAGAATGTCGATCGCCCCTTCACCCTCATCATCGACGACCCACTCGCCAACTCGTACCTCCAAAACATCTACGCGCCCGATCCTGACCCGAATATGACGGTGGAGACGTACGAACGATCGTGGGAGCAGAATGAGGACCTCGGCTTGAATGATATGAAGGTCGAGGGGTATGAAAATGATTCGGCCGGGGAGGCGATTAGAGAGGAGGAAAACCTCGCGGCATAGAATTAGAGCTGTTATGCCTTTATGACGCGTTGCGGATTTTCGGTGTATTGAGACGAGCTTGGGAGTACAAGACGTAGTGTACACTATACCATAATACACCCACATGTAGCCGTAGTATATCGGACAACACCATGTCGCTGTGATTATCACGGTTGACTGCTCCTGTTCCTCTGCTCTTCGACCACCTCGTCTCCTTCCTTCTCGCCGAACTGATAAATTGGTAAGTCGAGCAGTAAAGTCCGCTTGAGGATCTTCGGTAACGGGCGATACAAGACAGGTGGTACGGGGATCAGGATAGACGTGGAACGCAGGTATCCTTGGTACTTCTGCCAAACATCGGGGTTGTTCTGCCGAGTGTTTGATCCGTAGGCTATAGTGTAGAATTTCTGGCCTTGTGTTTTCTCAGCTATGGGTATACCTGAGCCGAACATAAGAAGCCTTTAGGTGGCAACATTAGTTCGCGCATGCTGCCTAGGATGATGCAGAAGGAGCTTACAGAGTCGTGAATATTGGAGAGACGACAGAGCCCTTGAGTGCTGCTCTACCCTGATTGCCGAGGTTGTCATCTGCCGAGAGGCAAAGGATCCAGATGCCCCACCAGCACAGAATCCTGGGCATCAATGTTACCTCTACTGATTCCATAGTGTTAATTCAGATACACTTACTCCCCGAAGTATGGAGGGTGTCGAGAGAAATACCATAGACCCTTCTGTCAATGGAAAAAATATATAAACCCGGGTCCGATGCCGAAGTGTTGAATGCAACTAACCCTGCAAGGCTCATCCTTGGGCGGTTTAGATGCCTTGAATTGGTACTATCACCCAGTTAATATGGCCAACATGACCCCACGTAAATTCACACCACCTTCTGAATATCTGCAAGCGACTCAACAGCCCAACCGATACCCCACAAGACTATACCGGCTATGTCTCGTGAAGTACCGAACGGGGCTGAGTGATTTATTCCGATAACGGACGGAGAGTTGATTATGGTGACTGGGAGGGAGACTACCCAGACCTACGACTTGCCGTTAGCATCAAAAATTGGCAACATGCGTCGCGGCGTACCCAGAGGATTTGTCCTTTGAGGTGACGTTGTGTTCAGCACCGGAGCTTCTGATAGAGGGAACAAATATAGTATTGTATGCTCACCAACCCAGAAACCTGTACGAATGAGTTAGTCACAAGAAGGTCAAATGGTCCGTATGCCTACCAAGATACTTGAAAAAATGCGACCGTATGTCGTCGAAGCGGTTATCTGATCCTGTCTTCAAGACACGGAAAAAGAGAAATCCTACAGAGCAATGTCCACACTGGCAGACGTATTTATAGAGCGGACTAGGACCGACCAGCAAGGCGTGCAGCCCATATCATGACGAGGACGCTCGCCACAATATTTCGTGCATCGTTTGTACGAGCAAAGAGCAGCGTCATTAGGGCTGAGACGTGCCAATGTCAGAGGTAGCACATGTATCAAGCTGCATCGTAAGCATCAGCTTACCCAGGATGAAGAAATTCGATCCTACCGCGAGACGTATGGTCAAATCATCGCTCTCTCACGTGTATGATTTCGGTCGGACTTACCTCCAGTGAAATCAGTAATTTTGTCGAACTTGCGCGGTATTATCCTTTAGTAAATTTGTATCAAGAAGGGTCCTGACAGAATTTACCTGGAGCGTCCATGCTACGATGAAACCAAGCATCTGATATCCGACCGTGACGAGAAGCGTGATGGTCAGGTAGTAATGGTCTAACACTTGAACGCCGACCATGACGCTTGTCGAGTACTGTCGATATTCCGGTGAGGGGAAGGGCTATCTTATGCGTGCAGCCAGCTCATGCATTGAGAGATGTCTCAGGCCTGCCAGACGACGCTGATATGGCCTACGATCCGCATGGCAGTGACGATGGTAGCAGTCACCATCGAGCCACATACACTTTCAATGTCCGCGGCACTCATACCATGTAGGCCACAATGTTGTCCGTCAGATTCCCCCACGCTTGTTCGTGAGTATGTCTATGCTACAGGTGTTTGAATATATTTGATACCATAGTCAGATCATTCCATGCTCTCCCGACTTCAATGAAGTATAGCCGTTTTCTTCGCCCACTCGACGAAGGGTGCTAGGCGCGGATGTCCCGTAAGGGTCGCATCTTCTTCTAGAAATCCAAAGACGGAGGAGCAGAAGTCTCGGTAGGTTCCCATGTGCCCCGACTGTACCTCGAAGTGGTAAGCCCTACTGGAACGAAGACACTGCAAGGATTTGATCGTGTGCTTACCTGGTATGTATCCCGCATCGTCGCCAACATCGAGACTATAAGCTCCATACTCGATTGCGTTTGTTCTCGCGACTGCAAGTCCTTCTGCTCTCGGAGCGCTCTTGACAGGTTGGCGAATACAGCTGTGGATATACATCAGCTCAGTTTCTCACGAGCCCGAACGTGAAGCGGCGTACCCCTCAAGAACTGTAGACGTCCAGACATGAAAGCCGGTACGGATAGTTCACCGTCATTCGACGCGCCCCAAGGAGCATCGCGCAGCAGGAGATGGCGCGGCCCGTCGAGGGCCAGGACCAGTGCGACATAGCGATTTTCAATCGATACTTTAGAGGTTACCAAAGATTCGAAGAACACTTCCAGGAAACGGTCTTGGTACGTCTACCCACGCTGACTGTCAGCTGTCTGAAGGACCTGGGGATCTAATACACTTACTGAGTATGCCGATGGATCTGACTGCAGGACTATATACATGAATCGCAGGCCCACCCTTCGCCTTGCAGAGGCTTCGATGATGCGCTCCCAAGACTGCGCACCCATTAGCAGGTAATGAGACCATTCCTGAGCTCAGATGTCTTAGATGATGGCCGATGCTATACGAGCTGCTATGGACATACCCGGCGGCCATTGATAACGGTGACGCCGGCACAGCCGACCCAGCAGTCAATCCACTTGTCAATATCGGCCCAAACTTCTTCGCTAGCGTGCTCAAGTGTAGGATCACCCACGTTCTTGCACACTAGTCGGTATATCGCGGGCGAGATGTGCTGATCTATCACCTGTACATCCATCAGCGGACGAAGCTCTCTACCTCCCAGGATCCGCACAGACCTTGCAGACTACTTCGTCTTTGGCATTCACCTCCTTCTGCAATGAAGCTCCTGAATTCTCACCAAGAGCTTCAAGCAGCTCCGGATCATCCATGTCAAGGTCGAAGTCACCATAGTTGTCCTGGCTGTCCTCTTGAAATACGCCAGGATTTGCTGGAGCAGGACGACTGATCCTGGGTTTAGGCATCACCGCTGTGCGAGCATCAAGAAAAGCCTGAACGAGCTTGCGAATCTCAATCCCTGTAGAGGCCACGTTGGCCAGGTTTGTCGATGCCGCGAAGACTCGGGTCACCCAAGCTACACAGTAGCGTCAAGCTAAAGTTGATGGAAAAGGAGACATTGTACTTACGTCCTTCTAGAAGTCCAGGGTCAGGATACACAGCTTCTGTACGAGATGGGTCCATATTAGGCGTCTCTATGACCCGACGAACCGATCCCAGAAGAAGTTGAATAGAGAGGAGTCGATTTCTTGCATCTCCAACGTGCTCGCCGATTGACACTACAGTGCATTCGTCCACAAGAATGTTTGTGATCTCTGCTAACCACTGTTTCATCAGGTCGACCGATGTCTGAAGATGGCGTATCAGCATGGCCAAGTGCATGACACCTCGAATGCATGCCATGCGGGTCGCAAAATCTGCGTCCTTGAAGACAACATAGCGCTGGGCTTGTGACAGGCGGTATCGAATATTACCTGGTGTCGGGTCAAGGTAGATGGCTATGGCAATAGCGCTATACCGATTGTAGAGCATCGAGAGCTCCTGCCCCATGGGTGGTGTGGCCTTCGTGAATGGGACGGAGCCTACCGGTACAGCCAAAGAGAGAAGCTTCTTGAGCTTTGGAACAGAGGTATCTTTTCCGCTTGACTCTGAACAGGCCCTAAGGTCACTGACAGTCTGAACGATCAGCTTCAGAAAAATCGTGAACGCGGTGTCGCCATTGCTGCATTCGGACAGTAGCTGCAAGTTTGTGCGCCTCAGAAAATTCGGGAAATCAGGCCGCTCGTCGAGCAGGTTGGTGAATTTACGACTCTTGAATATTTCCACGAGGTGGTTGAAGATCTGTAGGGCATTATCCAAGCGCCAATGCCATCTCTTCCATAGCACGAAGCATCTAGACACGACGAGTCGGACGTAACCATCTCTTTTGGACAAACTTCTCTTGGATAGTACCTCAGCCGAGTCAGGCTCTGCCGTGAGACGAATGCGTTTCAAAGCAAGTTCGACGAGCTCCCAAGCAGCCGGTAGACGGGGTGTGGATGTTACCATGCCATGGACTGAAAACTGCGACAGAGCTGACACGGTGAAGATCGTCTTCCACATATCTTCACTGATTTCCAGGTCCGAGTGCGGTTCATGCTGACCTCCTTGGATCGCCCCCATGACTACGCGACTGAATGGATGGGATTCACGTGGCGGAGGACCTCCTGTGGCAAGTGTCGCCATAGCGTTGCAGGTGTGGAACAGAGAGACCCATACTTCTGCGGTGCGAATACAGGCATCGCCATCATCTAGTGGTTTATCCAAGGTCAACAGGGGGTCGATAGTCTGCTGCATGCCGTAGCGTCGGAGCTGCTTCAAGAGGCGCGCACTATACTTCATGAAGTACGTGAAGTCATCATTTTTCGCCAAGACAGCGAGGCGCGCAAAGGCCTCCACGCAAAACCAGTATGCCGCCCAGAACCCTGATTTCTCCAGAGAATCGCTTGTTGTGATAGCATGTTCCTCCAACCGTTCAGACAACTTAGCTATCTCCTCTCGTGCATCAGAAAGAATTAGCGCGTCTTGTTCCGTGAGTTCGGCATCCTTGAAAAGCCATGACAACATTTGACAGACGACATGCATAAACACTTCCCACTTGGCTCTCTCCTCCTTGGCACTGTCTTCCGTAGGTGGCGCTGTTGCATGGAGGAAACATAGGTCACAAATCCCTGAGAGGAGCTTGACAAGCTCCTCCCGAGTCAAGGAAGGACTAAGGTCGATGTCATAGGCCGTATAAGCCATAGGCCGGGATGCCTCATGCGGATTCGAGAGCACTTTCGTCAACTCGTATAGCCAGCCTCTCCCGATATATGTCCGTGGACCAAACGTCACGCCTGATGGCAAGAAAGGCACATTACAATCGGACTTGATGTCCCGTAGGACCAACTCAGGCGGATCCGGTGTACGACCTGGCATGCCCCGGGGCATGTGGTAGTCCTCCTCGTCAGACTCGAGTGCAAAGGCCACGCCGGACGCTGCACGAGTCCGAGGAGCTAGCTTCGGCCTGGGTCCCCTCGGCTCGTGAGCTTGGGACACTGGCCGGGGAGCGAGCGCCTGACGGAAGTCTTCATCCTCAAGATCCAGAGTGATGAGATGGGTCTGACGCTTGCCAGACTTGATCTGCCTGCCGGGATTCGAAAGAACATAGACCTGCGGTTTCTGAGCCTTTCTCCGTCTCATCCTTTCTCCGGCCTTGGTGCTGTTCCTGTGGGCAACTTGATTGGTCACATCTTCGTCCACAGCCATTCTCTTGTCTGCCTCTTCGTGTCGTGACAAGGAGGATTGTCGCGCAGGGTGTGCATGATGATCGGCCTTGCTGAAATCCAATAATGTCTGCCGGCCTCCGCCATACTTCTTCGCGCCAGCCGCTACAACGTTCAGTCTCGGGGCTGCATTGTGAAGAGGTTTGCTGTGATGGCCACTGCGACGCTTGCCACGGCTTTTCCTGCGCTTGTCACCGTCAACATGTCGCGTTTTCGTTAGCATCCAGTCGATAAGGTCCCCTTCACGTCTTCCTCGTCGCTTTCTAGGGCTTGCGGTGGCTATGTTCAGCCAGGAGTCGATGTCAGCTTCCTCCACATCATCCTCCGCAGGACTGTAAAAAGCATCACTTTGCCGCTCTTCCTCGGTATCTAGCGATTGACGATCGTATCCAGGCCGCGGAGAATGCGACCATCGACCAGGCCGCGGAGAGCGAGGCGGCGGTATAAGTACGGGTTCATCCTCCTCGTCGGACGACTTCAATATGCTTTCAGGATCTGAGCTGTCCAGATCCCCGACTACTTCTGCCCTCGGTCTGCCACAATCACGCACAATCCTTGCCTTCGACCGCCCAGGCACCACCCCCTGCTCGCTGGCGCTCCCATCGTCGCTACTACGAGCGGATCTCACTCGCGTAGGTCGCTGACCCTTCTTGATGGTGCGGTTGATCATAAAGGCAGGCATCATCCGGCCTAGGATCTTCATCCGTTTTCGATCTTGCTTCGAGAGCTCGTCACTGGAATCAGAGCCGTGGTCGGATTCTTCGGAGTCGGATGCGGCTGGACTATCACGACGGACGCCAGGACTAGGCGAGGGTGATATACCGGGCACTGGTGCGATGTCCACATCGAAGTCTCCGTCCAAGTTATACCCGCCTGGTCCAGGAGAAGACGGCTTGGAGCAGATGTTAGGAAATGCGCTAATCTTGGCAAGGGTTCACCTACTGTAGGACTCGGCGTTTGACGCCGGCGGGCCTGAGCCTTCTTCAAAGGTGGAGTGGCGGCGAGGAAGGAAGCAGGCTTTATTCGAGAATAGTTAGACCACCAAGGATTGTACATTGGCATATGAATAGGCTACGTACCGGAGAGTTTCGAACCTGCAATCGTGCAGAGGGACTCTTCATGAAAGAGGGCGTAGGTGCTCTAATAGGACTAGGCATCCTCAGGTCTTCCCCTTTATTTTCGCTGCTTCTGCTACCGGAGCGCTTTGTCCGAGACGAAGATGGCGGGGCCGGTAACTGCAGTTCGTCTTCGTCGCTACTAAAGCTCTGTCGTAGGATTTCTGGATACCACCTCTCATCACTGCTCTGGGGTATGGTGGGATTGAGCCGTATGACATTCTCGGTGCTAGGCCGCTTATCCCTCTCGACGCTGCGCCGTCTTCCCGGACCAGTACTTTCGCGCTCTACACTCTTTCTTGGCTTCGTCCGTCTTCGAGTCGGGCTTACATCTTTTGAGCGAGATCGAGAACGTATCAGCCTGTCGAGGTCCTGACCGTGCTGATGGTGATGATGCCTTCGCTTCTCGTGTTCGGGACTGACAACCTTAACGATGGCATCAGGATTGCCGCGCAGGAGTCTCCTGTAAGTCGCCTGATCGTAGGCGTAGGGATTCAGTTGCTTCGCTTGTCGAGTGCGAAGAGAATATTTGCGATAGAATTGGTCATCGGCCAGGAGCTCCGTAGGTATTTGGATGTCTGCGACGGATCGAGAAGAGGTGCTATCTTGTTGCGGGGTAATGTTCGGATGAGTAGAAGAATGGGATGGGGATCTGCTGCGCATAGAGCGGAGGGGTGCGAGAGGAGAGGAAGGGTATATTCGCTGGCTCGTGGGTGTGAAGAGAGGGCTGCGCGAGCCAGACTGCCTGTGTATTGGTAGGTCAGGCATAACAGGAGCTTCTCCTGGCTGAGCAGGCGTAGCGATAGCAGGGTACGGAGGTGTCGATAGATACAGAGGGTCCGGAGATCCGTGGGCATCATCATGTGGCTGAAGGGATTGCAATGGTGTTCCAGGATGGCTCCATTGGATCGGTTTTAATTCGATAATACCATCTCCATCATGTTCAACATCAGCAGCAAGTGTATCTTGCGAAAGCGCGGGAGTGCCTGGTGCAGGGAGGTCGAGGAATTGGAGCTGCGATTCCTCGTCGCCAAGAGGAATTTCGTTGATCTCCGGACAACGAGAGACAGATCTGGAGGATCCATTGCACAGAGTAAGGCTGCGAGGACTTAGAGCGACGATTTCTTGGTCTTCTATGTGGGTCAACTACGACCTTGTTCATGAGCTGAAGAATCAGGCGACGGTGATCAGACTCACTTTGATTCTCTTCCGCGGAGGAGTGTGGCTCTCAGCTTCTCTTGGCAGGAATTGGGCATACGGGAATGCATGGTCGGCAGCAGTAACCTTCTCCTGCGACGACAGAGGCAGCGGTGACGCGCCTTCATAACCAGTCACTGCTGGGTGCCAATAGTCAGGCCTTTCCGCGTCAAGTAGCTCCCGTTCTTCGACATCCGAGGTTTCCACAATCTCAGTTTCACTGCTAGCCATGTCGGCAGTGATATGGGCCTGACTGACCTTTAGTATTTACATCGCGCAACTTAGGAACGCGAATGTGACCGTGACCAAATACACGTGACTTTCGATACATGTGACAAGTACGTGGTCCGAGACTGCGACATTTCTGCAAGCTGCAAGAATGGGAATGGAACAGAAAAAGCCCATAATGGTGTATATTTTACAACGATCAGAGCCCCATCGAGACCCTTGCTTTATCTCCCTTCTACCTGTATCGTCAGCTCTTCCAGACCTGATATTATGCTACGCAGTAACGAGTCCACTCTTCCAACCACGCGCTCCACTTCCGAGGAATCAGAGGAATCAGAATAGAGCCACGCCCTATTGATCTGTACACAGATAGATCCGATGACGCTCGAAGAATCCTTTGGCCAGAACCTGGGTGACTTGTACGAGACGACACCCTCAAGCGACTCAAGCTGTCAAAAAATACGAAGCATGAGCATCACGAGGCGGCATCAGCTCGAACTGCACACACCTCTAGCAAAGCTCGCTGGATGGTGGCTTCCTGATCTGACATATCCAGACATAGTATCTTGCCAGTGTCAATGACGAGAGGCACGACACTAGCAGCGATCATCACCGCGATAAAGAGGGACGCTATGGGATCGAATCCGGTCCAGCCATACCACTGGATCAATAGTGTCGAGATGATCACACCAACAGAGCCTAGCGTATCCTGCCGATAACGTCAACGCGAGGTGCGACGGAAATACTAGAGGGACTTACCGCCATAACATGGAGAAAGACACCCCTCATGTTGTGACTATGACCTTCATGTCCATGGTCGTGTCCATGAGAGTGGTCATGCAGATTCGGCACATGATCTGAATGATGATGCGATTCGAAATGCGTGTCATGGCCGAAACGGTAGTTCGGTGTAATCGGCGAAATCGACTCTTCGAAGTTTAGCGAGATAGGATCGATCTGGCCGTCAACCTGTGTCTTCGAGCGCTGATGCCTTAGGCCCGGTGAACCTTTGTGGAGACTAGGTGAATGGGAGTGTGAATGAGAATGCGAGTTAAGATGGGAGTGCGAATGAGGGTGCTCCGGCGAGATTGGGCTATGCGAGTGACCGTGGAGCTCAGAGGCTGCCGGAGACGAGGGTTGTGAATGGGAGTGCGAATGCGAATGCGAATGTGAATGTGAATGATCCTCGTGGTCGGCATGGGGAGAATGCGTCTGAGGCGTTGCGGGTGTGACCTCTATCACTTGAGAATGAGAATGGTCGGAAGGATGTGAGTGTTCAGCGGAATGTGAGTGCCCTGCGGTATGTGAATGGCTAGGTTCAGTCCCATGAGAATGTCCATGTGAATGAGAATGTCCGCCCTACACAGGGAAAGCATTAGAATTTCTGGCTATGACACGAGCACTCCAATTCCTACATGATGGTGGTGCCCGCCCATAGCGAACATGCCAAAGAGGTTGACTCCCAGTCCCATACTGCTTATTAGAAGCAGCTGATTGGTGTTCATCTCCGGAGGCTCCATCCTAGGGGACTATCTTAGGAATTATGCCAGAGCGAGCATGACAACATCACGTACAGACGCTCTATGGCTTCGAAGACAATGAATAGGGATATTAAGAGTAAGAAGATGCCGTTTGCAAAGCCCGACAGGGTCTCAATTCTACCATAACTGAGAGGAGATGGAAGGCGTCAACAACCCACCCAGATCGCAGGCAAATTACGCACCCGTACGTGAACCGCTCATTCGGTGGCAATGTCGCCATCACGGACGCCACTAGACCTACTCCGATAGCCATACAATCGAATGCCATATGTATAGCTGCACAGAAGGACTTAGTTCCAATCATGCGGAAGGCTGAGACGGCTTACCATCGGAGATGAGACCTAGACTGTTAGTCCACACCCCATACAGCACTTGCACAAACATATATGCTAAGTTCAGCATGAGGAAGTAGAATATCTTCCTGCTCTCCGAGTTCGCGAGAATTGTCTTGAGGTACGAGCGGATGACCGGCATTATAGGTCTGGAGCCTTGGACCTGGTCGCTTGCCCGCCTTTGATACATGCCTGCAGGGAAATCCATATGGCGCGTCTGCACTCGAAGCATAAGGGATACGTACCATATGAAAATAGTAGCCCAACCATCGCATCAGACCACGACGGATACCGCGAGAAAAGCAATATGCCAAACATGATGGCAGACATGAGGGAGAAGTAGTACGCCATATTTGTGCGCTGGGGTATTAGGCGCGCCGGGGTTGCGGTGAAGTTGGAAGTCGGCGTTGTCAAAGCGAACGCCAGCAGGGGACAAGCGCAGAGGGCTGAGAGCGGTATGACGGGAGTTGGAATGCTTTTGAACTACAGAAAAAGAAGACTTAGCCATGGTCAGGACAGGTCCAAATCATGACACCTACTGCCATGCTACGCAACAAGTAGACTGGAAGTGCAATCAGCGAAGCGCCTAGGACGCTGGCAGCCCTCATTATAGATGGGGAAGGAACCATCTTGTACACGTCGTCTAGTAGCATTGAAGCACCTGCATTTAGGAGTACAGCGACGTGCGTCACGACTGGAGCTCGGTAACTTTGGTGTACCAGCTTCGCATCTAGCAAGAAGGACGAGAGCAAGCCTATCGCGCTGAGATACGTTCCCGTTGTCTTCACAGAACATTACGTTAGAGTGTGAGTAGGTAATGATAAAGGACCACAATACCCATACTGGATCAAGCACGGACCGAAGCCAAACAGCTGAGGATGCTGTTAGAATGACGGCTCTGGAACTCGGTCATCCGTCTACTCCATCCAGACCATCCAGACGGACCCACCTTACAGGGGTCAACCGATGCAATGCTACCAAGAAGCAGCTGTGCTGTAGGAGCAGCAGGAGGGATGTGACAGCAACTCTTGACCACTGATTACATTGTAAATGAACGGGGCGCCAGCAGAGGAATTGACACTACCGCACCTCTATAGATGTTGAATTGGACAGTCTTCTCGTCATTGTCTCCCATATCACAATCCCAACTCCCTCACATGCGAGCACTCTAATAAGCACCCAGAATACATCGATCTCATATGAAAGCAAGTCAGCAGCAGCATGCACAGCCAGTGCAAGGGTAGCATTGGAGAGAAGTAACCAAGGGAAGGACGCCCTCGGAGCGCTAGCTTAAACATGTATGTCATCAAGAGCTTGACAACGAGGGGAGTAGTATAGTGTTGCGTACAATGTGGGTAATACCCTAGACGAATCTAGCGAGACCGTGTTGCGCGTTCTTGCGTCCGGCGCCGCCATCAAGAATTCACGACCTTCTCCAGTATAATCTACAGGTAAGTCAATACTGGTTCGCACAGCCCGAATGTCATGTGAGACTGCCAAGAAGTATAGCAGGAATAAGAGAGAGACTGCCTATGTGGCGGTAATGATCGAAGACGCGTAGCGCGTAGGACCGGCAGGGTTCCCATTTGCACCAATCAGAAATAGAGGCGTACCCAGAACCGAATCTATACACTGGTTGATACGTCTTACAAACATCGGGAAAGGACGAGGACAGGAAAGCACAATTCATTGTTATGAACAGATAGAACTCGGTATAGATAATGAGTATGTCCCGAACTGACGGTGCTCGAAATCTTGTCTGACAGCCGAAAGCACACTGCAAGCCTCCCTATAATGATGGCTCGCGACATCACAACTCACACAATAGACGCCTTCAGGCGACAGCAGCAACGACGACTCCTAAGACCTAGCATGTCCACGGCGTGGGGAGAGCTACGCTGTTTCCAAGTGAGACACCCGTCTGTCCGTGCGGGCACGACCTCGTGAGGTCTCTGGAATTCATGTCCGCGTCTGGGCAGGGGGTTTGGGCTATAGAGAAACAACCGGCTGAGTTTGCTCCAAAAGCCTTGACATACCGTTCGAATACAGCATCATCCCGACATTGGCTCGCCGACCTCGGAGGTCTCATCGACTCCGCTACGCGCGCGCATCAGGATACGGACCGAGCGGGAGACTCACGTGAAGTCCTATAAGAAACCGAGAGCAAGACTGCTTCAGAATCAAACCAACGTTCTCAGCACTATTAGCAGCTCCCAACCTCAACTCGATTCGTCCAACATGTTCGCCGTAGCCCGTACACCACTCGCATCTCCCACCTTCAAGCATGCGTTCACTCATGCGAAGGCCTTTCCCTTCCACGTACCTTCCCTATCCTCGCCCGGTCTCGGCTCACCAATGCAGATGACGCCCATGATGTCGCCTACGATGTTGGTACCAGCCACACACGTGTTTCCCAGCTATAACAACCTCCCTGCCTCGCCAAAGGTCACCACACCCATGTCGCCTGCAATGCTGGGACCGAGTGCTCACGTCCTGCCTAATGGTCGGATCACGAGGCCCTATGTCGACTGGCAGTTCACCATGCCCGCATACCCGTTCCCGGCGGTGGCTCCAGAAGCCTCGGGGTCCACTTCCACGCCTCGCCAGCCGAAGACCAGGCCTTCGCAAGTAAGCACAATTTCTCTTGGTTGCTACCCAACAGCTGATTGCCGCTGAAGGGCCCTGCTAGGCTTTCCAGAGTCGCTTCAGGAAAGATCACCAAGAGTGGAAGGAAATCCGCTCTGAAGCGCAAAGCCAACTTGAAGCTGAGGCTGAACCCAGAAGCCATAGTCATCAATGAAGAGGATCTTCTCACTGATCGCATGAGACTCGTTAGCATAGAGGAGGACCAAGGCATCGAGTTTGGCGGGTTTAAGAGTATCAAGGAGCGTGTACCAACTCCGTTCCCTGCGACGCAGAGATCGGGAGGGGTGCTGAGGGAACTCGACGCTATTGATTTATGGCTTTGGTAGCCGCATGTACTCGCATATTACGCATAATTGAATGATAGCTTTGTTGGAATATCGTCAGACGGCCACGTAGAACAGAGCAACGCCGTGCACGACGACGACGACGAAGGAAAAGGCAAAGAGCGGTGGCGCGTGAACAAGCGGGCTCATATTGGTGTTGATTGGCGACGTCGACCCCGACTTTCGTTAACTTGAGCTTGTACCGTTTAGAACTCCTGCTCTCCAGCCGCTAGTTAGGTATGCATACAACGCTGTAGCTTCGCAACCATGCTCTCAGTGTCGCAGAATGTCGAGTACGCCAGTGATTCCGGCCAGGATGTCGCCACCCCCCGGTTTCCCCACACTAGGGCGCAATTGTCTGCCATAGCTCGGTCATATAAGCCCATAGACAACTATGACAGTGATGCGGAAGGCGACGAGCTCGCGCGCGTCAACTCGGACCTTGTGGGGAAAGTCGTCGGTGCTCTGGACGAGGAGGATGAAGATGACCTCAAGACTCTTCTTAAGGAAGCATTCGGCATAGACGACGAGGAGCAGGTATGAATTCCGTAACAGAGTCGCTACCAAGGCTAATCACTGTCCCTAGCTTGAACAGCATGTCCTGGACCTTATGCACAAACATAGGGACGACATCGCGGGCGTACCCTTCCTCTTCCTCACACCGACTCGCCGTCCCATCTCTAGGCCTTCTTCGCGGGCATCCACTCATTCGGCACGCCTCGTCCCACGTCCTGATACTCCCCAGTCTGCTCCTAGCTCGCCCCTTGCCATGGTGTTCCGTAGGCCGCACACTCCAGCTACCTCACCTCTCGCGGTTCGTCAAGCAGACTCATACATGACGGCCAAGTCAGAGTCACGCCCTTCTACACCATCTCTATTCCAGATACCGGTACCTCATGCATTCGCTGCAAGTATGCCTTCATCTCCCATGTCCTCGCCTCGCCTGCTCAATGCAAAGGCTTCGGAGTTCAAGCCCATTCAACGACCATTGTCGGCAGCTTCCTCTCATCCAAGTCTTCAGAATCTACGAGAGCAGACGCCATCACCAGACCTATGGTCAGCTACCCCCAATAGATCGTCATCTAAGCTCGCAATTGCTTCTCCACTGGTGCCAGACTCGGCTCTCGTGACCAGGTCCCTGACGCCGAGCTCTTCTCTGCGTTCTTCACTCCGCCCTGGTGAAGATGATGACGAGGATGATCCTTTCGATCCTTTCGCGGTCAAGACCTTACCCCGCGCCTTCCACCCTGTGATTGCGGCTGAACTGGAGAGTCAAGTACCATGGACGCAGTCGCCTAACTCCGCGTCCTCTCTGTCAACAGATGACCAGCCGCTTCATTTTGGCGTGGAGGATATAGACCGTACCGGCGGTGAAGATAATGAATCAGAGGAGGCAGCTGCGTTGCTCACGGACGGCATGACACCGTTCGATGTCTTGAGCTCGGTCTTCGGGACGACTCTGGCTCCTTCGGAGTTGGAGGAGGCATTGGCTAATAATGGCTATGACTTCGAAAGGGCCATGTCATGGCTTGTTGAGCGAGCACTGCCGTCACCGAGTCAGGATGCTCAACCCAGGGTTCAGAACATGGGTGGCAGGGTAATGTTGGTGCCTAGGGAGGAAGGCCATAATGGGATGAACCGTGGCGGTCGCGCTGGCTATGGCAATGCTCCAAGTCCCGGAAGAGGCCAGTCCCGATTCAATGGAAAACCCCCTGCCGGCGGCGCGAGAGTCTGCAGGTACTTCCTGGCAGGCGAGTGTCTCAGGGCAGATTGTCGTTTCAGGTGGGTGTCTCCGAATGCAACTATCAACTTCGTCTGACAGTCTTGCAGTCACGATCTTGAGCGCGCTTTGTGTCGATTCTGGCTCCGCGGCACCTGCGCCAAAGGAGAGAACTGCGAGTTCTTGCACCACTTGCCCGAGAATGTAGACGTATCCGGCATAACCCAGGCTATGTCGCGCACGGGCTTGCAGGAGTCTCCTAGCCTTGACTACACTTCTACCCCTCCTTTGGATGATTTCCCTGCTCTGGGCATGGACAACTTCAAGAACAGAAGAGGTGCCTACCAGCCTTACAATGACCCCAGCAGGGCGAGGTTTGCATCAGCCGTCAAGCGCGCCGCTCCGAATAGCCCAGCCAACCCGACTCAGCCTCAGAACAATACAAGCCTTGCTGCCCGTCGCGCAGCTATGGGTAATGCGGCAGAGCCCATTCATCACAGCACCGCGATTGTGGCCCCGAAGCAGTCCCCGCGCATCAAGCTGCGACCTCCGTCCCTCCTTCCGACGCTCCCGACTGGGGAGTCGGTCAACTCGCTTTACATGGGGTACCGCTCTCGGGCATTACAGTTGGGCGCCGCCAGGAATGCTTGCCTGTCGCGTGCTGCGGATGCATGGCGTAGGGGCGATGGAGCAGCTGCGAAGCGGTTCAGTAGGGAAGGCCACGAGTTAAACGCGAAGATGAGGGGAGAGATGACCGAAGCTGCCAGTAAACTTGTCAAGGAACGTGCACAACTTGCTCAAGAAGCCGTCAAAGCCAGGGATGCCAGTTGGTCTGATGAGCCTGGTGACCGAGTATCCCGCGGCCGTCTCATTGGCAAGGGCCTGGGAGTCTGCTTGGGTATCGCCAGCAAAACTTATGCAGAGGGCAACAAGTTGACTGCGGAAGAAAGGACGGAGAGCATGTTGGATCTGCACGGCTTGCATTCCAATGAAGCGACGGAAGTACTCGAGGAATTCTTGATGGCAGTGAGTATCGGCGGTTTTCGATACAGTTGACCCACATACTAAGTCCCTGCGTTAGCTTGAACGGGAGCACTTTTACGGCTTGGGTGAGTAGTACCTTTGTGCATTCCCGCAGATCTTGCTCATAGAGTATAATAATGCAGCGTATGCCGTTGTCGGCGAGGAGAAGCACACCGGCACGCAGGACATTGCTCGTGGTGCATCTCGCACTCGTCTGGCAGCCGGTGTCCGTGAATGGCTTCACCAGTGGGGGTATCCCTGGAGCGAGCGTGATGGAGTGATATGCATTGATCCCCTAACACATGCGGCCGGCTAGGAATTGATAGAGGTGATGATATGCCGACGAAATTCATTGGGAACAGAAAGGAATAGAAATCAAGGTGTGTTTGAATAGCCAGAATCTGTCCAACTGAAATGTATAATGTACTCTTGAGTTATTTATGTCAATAAGAAATTGTATACATGTTGCACGACTTATGAATGCATTGCCATGTTGCACGAGCATGAATGCATTGCCATGGACATGCACCGCGATCAATAACAGTGGCAACGGCCCATCGTTATGACACGTGCTACAGGGCCACACGCGGGGACGCGACCGCCGCTTGGCCATCGACCGTAAAGTTATCAACCGCTTCCCTCGTCGCCATGCTCAACTCCTACCCTACCACCTCCAGCATGGACGCGCACGACGAGCATGACACCGCCGACCGACATTCTATCGACTATGCGCTCGCACTAGAGCATGAATTGGATAACGAACTGTCTCCGCCCTCCTCTCCTGCGTCGCACAGGCCCCAGTCACTTGACCCTCAAATACTGGCTTCTATAGTCACACAGCTGCGAACATCTGTTGCCGAAGTTAGTCAAGAACGCGATGAGCTGGCTTCCCGGTTGTCCGAAATACAGTCGCGCGAATCTACGCTATCAGCCAGTCTGCAAGAAACAACGGAGAAATGCACAAACCTAGAGAGCGCGCTGGATCAAGCTCAAGCTAAAATTAAAGATGACGAGGAAGCTATCTCGATGTTACGCGTTAAAGTCGAAGAGAGCAGGTACGCTTCTATTCAATGTCAGCAAGCGTGATTGAAGTTAATTGCCCGTGTGTCTGTAGGAGAGGCCTCATGAAACTACAAAGTGAGAGCCGACGGATGTCTTCGATGACCTTGGATATGTCAAGAGCAAGCGCCCCCATGTTTGGCGGCCCGCCATCTTCGAATAAGAGGGCATCATTCACGCCTTTGACCGGATCAGGCATCAGCGGGGGCCATCGACGGATATCCTCCGTTTCTGATACCGGACTACTCTTGCGCGACCTTAGCAGCCCTGATATGCCGGGCTCTCCTGGTTCACAGGTTCTATCCTTTGGAACCTCTGTTGGGAGTCCGCCCAGCAAAGCATCGCGACGGTCGTCCGGCTTCTGGGGCCGGCCACCACCACTGGCACTAGATGAGCCCCAAACGATATCCTCTGCTGAATTGGCGGCGCTGCAGCGTGAGGTGAAGAACCTGAAGGATGAATTAGAGGAGACGAGACACGAGCTGTCGGAGGCAAATGAAGCAAAGGAGGCTTCTGAGACTTGTGTCAGGGCGCTCCGGGACTTCATAGCCCAGAACGGCGTCGGCGGGCAGAAGGATGATGGAGAGCCCAAGGCACCGCTGCGACTACCTCTTCCTCCTTCCATGAGCGACGAGGAGGATGCGAAGCAGAGCAACAGTGGGTCTGGATCTGGATGGGGCTTCAAGCTGTGGAAGGTCGACACCACTGTCAGCAATGGACCTGCGAAAGCGTCTGCCAACGTGCTGTCGCCCAGCAAGACGACCAATGTTCCCACCCCGCAGACTGCGACGCCTCTAGCGAGGAAGTTGGGTGGTTTCTTCAGCACGAGGTCGAGTGTCTCGTCTGTCACCTCGACAACGTCGCAATCTGCACCGGTGCTTCAGAAGCGAGACACGGCTTACGATAACTCTGACGTGTCCTCGGTGGAAGAGTCGACGGGCCCTATCAGTCCCACGTCAGAGGACCCCCAGTCCATCATCATGATCCGGGACGAGCGAACTCCCTCATCGGAGACTTTTGGGACGCAGGTGATTGCGATGGAACATATAGCCCCCAAGGGCGGCATGGATCCCATTTCGGTGTAATTCTTGCATTCATATTTTTTGCATGGAGACGCGTATATACTAGGACACGAATAATGCATTCCCGTTCGGATTCTTATATTAGGTACTCGATGTATTCACGACTGGCTTTGTATACGACCTGTCACGACGATTCAAATGAGATAGAATGCACTTGTGTACGTATGGATGATCTGCAGCAGTCAATCGGGGAGTGGCAAGCGCCGTATTGACAATTCCATCGAGACTAGTCTAGGATCGGGGCGAAGGACCCGCTTGCAGGCGCCTATCGGAAGCACCAAAGTTACACCACGATAAGTCGAGACGGGCAGCATGGCGGAGGAGTTTAATATATACACGTCGCGTCTCTTAGCGTAGCCACCGTAGAGTGCTGCGAGATGGCGACCTCTCGTCTCGGTCCTGACAGAAACCACGGCGCTTCAACGGGCACTAGGCGCCGTGCTGCGCCCTTGTCGTGTGCAGAATGTCGAAGGTATATATAGGCCACTCTGCATCAATGTTTGGAGGTTCATTTCTTGGGTGATTGATGCAGATTGAAGCTCAAGTAAGTAGTCGTGCATTGCAACCGTGATGTGCGCTTACTGTGGGCGACAGATGCAGCCGAGTGTTTCCGTGTACGAGCTGCGTGAAGAAGGGGTGCGCAGCGATCTGCCCCGACGGTCAGAGTCGCATCCGCTGTGGCGCACGTAGATGCTGACGCTGGGACGACGCAGGCTCGCTCACTACCGGCAAAGGGAATCGGTGAGGAGGGAATCCTAACTTGTTTCTAGCACCTAGCCAACGCCAGATACAGGTTTGTCCTCGCAAATACCGAAGTCCTTCACGAGAAAATCGAGCAGCTCTCGACTCGAGTGAGACAGTTGGAAGACGCGCTGGCCGAAGTATACGGTCAGCAGTCGTCCCAACCTCACCCGCTGCTCAGTGAAGAGCTACTCGGTATCAAAAGACCTTTGGAAAGAGAAGAGCCGGAGCAGGTTACGCCTCGAGCACGACCAGAGGAGTCGGCGGAGGTTATAGACGCCTTTGGCTCGCTGTAAGTATACTTACCCGCGATGCTTCTGGGCTATATAGAGAGTCTTTGCTGTGCAGATCCATCGGACAATCCGGAAGATCTACTTTCTTCGGGCAGACCGCGAATTCCTGGGTATTTATCGATTACCGCCACTCCGCCCTTGTCGGAACGCTGATATGATGTATGCAGTATCTTCTACAGGCACGTGCAGCTCGTAACAACTTGTCTGCGCTCTCTTACCAGCATCCAGAATGAGGAGGAAACAGAAGAGGACGAAGAGGCCACCACGCCGACCGTGCCTTTACCAGCTGACGTCCACTGGCTCAGCAGCATCTTCCCCTTTGCCATGCACTTCGGCCAACATCCGGCCGAAGTGCGGCAGTCCATCCTATCGCTACTGCCCTCACCTGATAGGGCTCAGCAGCTATCCGCTCTCTATTACAAGCATGCTGCTTGGATGTAAGTCTGAATTTAAATCAGTGGGAGGTGACTCTGACCTAGGTCTAATAGGTATACGCCCATATACGAGACGGATTTTATCGACAATGTATACACTCGGTTTTACAACGACGTGTCGTTACCAGAGTTTACGCCCGTCGAGACACACCGGTTGGCTGTGTTATACATGGTCTTTGCCATGGGAGCGCTGCTGGATCTTGACCGTCCGCCTCTTTCTCTTGAGGCGAATCAATACTATAGTCTAGGACGGGCGGCCTTATCGATAGGGTCTGTTCTTGAAGAGCCATCAATACTGTCAATACAGGCTTTGGTAAGTCCATGCACATGGCCGGGTGTTGGGGCTAAATGCCTCGGTCCAGGTTATCATGTCCCACTACATGTTCTGGGCTAACATTGATAGTCCGCGGTGGGCCATTATGGGCCTGGTCATGAAACTAGTTCAAACTGTCAGTATGAGATTACTCATCTCTGCTGCTCGTATTGATACGTTTCTAGGTTGGCCTTCGTAAGCAAGACCCGTGCGCATCTTGGCGTGCCGCTAATCAAGCTTTCCAGATCGTGACAGTGGGAAATGGCAGCTAAGTCCGGAAGAGTCGCTGCAGCGCCGCTCTCTGATGTGGGAAGTCTACACATACGACTCATGGCAGGCGAGTAGGAGCGGCTACATGTTGCAAGCTGTACTCACCTCTCTTGACAGAGTCTCACATTCGGGCGGCCACCGTCGTTCTCCATGTCGCATATCGACTGTCAAATGGCATTTGAGACCACGCAGAACAAGAAGGGTGAAGCCGAAATGAGTTGTGCGTCCAGGGATCTAGGACCTTTGCTTCCAACTGCTAATTAGCTCTACACTATAGTTGCGGCATGGAAACATCGCTTCACCTCGCAGTGTTTGAGTATCGTGCACGAACAAGCCTTTGGCGCTCGCGGGGTCAGCTATCCGACGCTACAGAAACTAGACCAGGCTGTTCGAAAGTTCTACATCCCGCCGTCCTTGGTCGTACCCGGGTTCGGTAGCCTGACTGACAATACAGATCGAGAATCGCCACCGCTAGAGTTGACGATGCAGCGGCACATTGCATTGGCGATCAAGGAGATCAGTAAGCGCACAAATTGATCTCCGTAGACCCAAGAACAAGCTCATTGAATTCACAGCAATTTTCTACATGCATCGAGGGTTCTTTGCTAGAGCGCTGGAAGACCATTCGGGAGACCCGCTAAGTAGCAAGTATTCCCCATCCGTGCTGGCTTGCTACAACAGCGCTTGCTCCTTCGTCGGGCTCGTGAAGAACCTCTTCTCGCAACAGCCAGAGCTGACGCAGCGGATGTGGTTCCTGTTTACTCACGTCTTCTCCTGTGCTGTGTGTGCTACCTTCCCTCTTTCCTCACTCCGCTGATGTGCAGCTGCTCAGATTGCTCTCGGAGCAATACCGTCCAGGTGTCCGGGAATGGCCCTGGCGCCGTCAGCCCTGGCCCACTTAAAATCTGCGCACCATCTGTTCGAACAGATATCAACGAACCCCCGGGCTGCCAAAGTACTCGTGAGTGCCCAACCAATAGCTACATTTTTACATGGTTGTTGAAGCTTGGCCTGCACAGCCCGTCCTACGCAAGCTCGACACCCGCGCCTCCGCCACCATGGCCGACCACCGCTCCAATAAGTCTCCGGATAGCCCGACCCGCCGCATCTCCTACGGCGAGCCCGTCGTCAAATCCGAAGAAGACGAATGGGCGACGCTGGGCGGCAAGACCCGTCTCGTCTCGCGGCGCTCCCCTGCCTCGGGTGGCTCGTCCGGCTCGAGGAGCCCCGAGACCGTGTTTGCAGTCTCGCCGTACAGCCCCACGGCAGTTTCGCCCTCGGCTTCGACGTTCCATACTTCGCCGCCCCCGCCCCCGCCCCAGCCGCCGCCGGCGCTGGCGCAAGAGGCGCAGGCACAGTACGCGCCAGGGTGGGACGTGTACCCCGCGCAGGAGCAGATGGCGTACGACCCGAATCCTGCGGTGCCCCAAGGGAGCTGGGGTTTCTTCAGCCCCGAGCAGAGCTGGCAGATGGCCCAGGGTGCTGTGGATCCGAGTCAGCCTCAGTACCAGCAGGGGCAGTTTGTGGACTATGGTGTTAGTAGCCCGGAGTACCAGAAGATGTATTATGCGCAGCAGCCGCAACAAGCGGGTATGCAGCAGCAGGTGCTGTATGAGACGGATGTGTCCGATTCTTGGAGGCATTTCGTTGCGCAGTTCAACCAGGCGTGAGGTGGGAGGTGGCGTAGTAAATATCATTATTCGCTTTCCATGTCGATACGGATGATTGCCTTAACGTTTGTAGCATAGTAATCTGCTCGCATCTCTTTTCATCTTGCTTGAAGCTTGTCTTGTTATCCAGCCTCGAGTTTCTCAGTAAGCTATAGCATATTGGACTGGAGGTAATGCAACATCTTGCGTGCTAGGCGAGATATGACTTCGATAAAGACCATTATCACTCGTCCCATTGGACCAACACTAGCTCCTCCGCCCAATTCCCCTTCTTCTCCGGACAACAATCGTTCTTGCATGAAAACACCATGACAGTCCCCCACTCCATGCCCCGCCTCCCCACAGCATTCTTCAACGCTTTCTCCACCTCCTTCTTCCTCTCCTCCTCGCTCAGCTTGCCCTTGGGCGCCCCTTCCTCCCCAGTATTCAAGATATTGATGAGGTTCGGCATCAGCTGACACTCGAAGGTGCGCTCTCCCCCGCAGGATGGGCACTTTTGGAGGGCGGAGGGGGTGTAGACGCGTTTTTGTGGGGTTTGGACGGTGAAGTCGCCTTTTGTGACTGAGATTAGGTTGTTGGTGGGGGAGGGGAAGAGCTTATCGAAGGTTTTGTCGTGGCTGAAGGGGAGAGGTGTGCCACCCAGATCGTACCTACACAAAACACCGTGGGCTTTAGTATCACGGAATCGTAGGGGAGGAGGATTTCGTAGTGCCTACCGCACACACTGCTTCCCCTCATACCCTACCCTCGTCATAAATCTCTCAAACACGTGGTCCACCTCCATCGAGTTCTCATATGCCTCCGACATCCACGCCATATCCTTGTCCTTATTCTTCCCGTCTTCCCTGTCCGGGTCGACTACCTGCGCGCCTGCGGGCACCTTCGTCTTCGGAGGTGGAGGAAGGTACTCTGAAGTGGTGTTGAGGTAGATCGGTTTGTAGGCTGGCATGGCTGGCCAGGGTGAGTCGTCGAGTGTGGTGGAGGCGAGCGCGGTGACCAGGGATTCAGAGGAAGTGGACGAGGCTTCACTACCATCGTCAGGATCTTCTTCCACACTTTCGTTTTCTTCTTCGTGGTCGTCGGCGGATTTTCCTGAAACGGGCGAGTCGCTGCTGAACGGGTTCTCCCCACCGAAGACTTGCGAGCCGAGGCCGAATGCGCCTGGTGCGCCGGAAGATCCGCTGATCTGCACCACATTCCAAAGTTTGTCAAGCATAGATCGCGGTCGCGAAAGTCTATCTTACCTTGAACGGATTGACTTTCGATGCCTCTTTTGCCTTTCCAGCTGTTTTCCGGGCTTCTTCTTGCTTTCGTCTCCTCTCGAGCTTTGCTTCAAGTTTCCTTGCGTACTCGGCATTGTATCTTAGGTTTCGCCATGCGCGGATGCTGCAGTGCACAATGTTGACCCACTAATTCTCCATGGGGATCGGGAAAGGACACACCCTACTCACCTCCCGTCCTTCTTTTGGCATTCCCCTCGGGCGCATGCCCAGACGTACAACGCTCTATCCATGGGGCTATCCTCAAACGGACACCAGATCTGGACAAGCAGCTCCATTGGATTTGAGCACATTTTACATTGCGACGAGGATACGTCTGGTTCGGGCGACGTCAAGAACGCCTGGCGTTTGTGAAGCACAACAAAGAAGTTGTATTCAATACGTTACTCGAACAGGCAGAGAGGAATGGGCGTACAGGATGCCCGCCCATCCTAGATACAGCAACATCGGAAAGATCGTCTATAGAATTTACGGGCCCGTCTGGGAGGCCCAGGAGGACGGAGGTCTCGACGTCGAGTTGCTCTTGCTCGTCATCGTCCGAGTCTGACCAATCGTCCTCGACCTTCGGTGCCATGGCGAAATTAGGCGTAAAGAAAGTATGAGTTTGTGTGAAGTCTGTCAAGGAGAAGGGTCAGAATTGAAACTCGGAGCAGCGGAAGAGAAGGGTTTCAGAAATGCATGAATGGTAAATTGTGAAGGACTCGTCATGGATTCGAACCGACGAGGAAGCCTCGCCAGGTCAAAGTCAGACTCGTCATCTGGAGTTCATCGTGAAATAAAACATGGAAAGTAGACTCACAGCAGAGGAGGGTAGCACGGCAGAGTGTAGGGCAGTTTGAAGCCAAGTGCGGGAATTTTTGACTTTCCTCAACCCACGTGGGAGTGACATACGCTACGTAGGGCTAGCAAGTGTGCCCAAAGTTCTCACGGCTTAGTCAGCGCGATCTGATGCTCTCAGGAGATCAGCGCTGGCCGCATATGGAAAGAAGTGATG
>ML213510.1:182201-237320 GCA_004369045.1 Heliocybe sulcata | reverse complement strand
CATCTTCGGGGATGTAACCTGGGAGGCCATTTCCTGCCTGCACAACAAAGGGCCTCGCAGGTCATTACGTCACACATCTGGCCCTGCCTGAGGTGAACTCTGCCCGGTGTGTTGCCCCAGGTTGGTCTCATCATGTTCTATATCAAGCTGCATGTCAAGAACATGATCGCAGTGGATTGAACGGATAAACATGCGAATGCCGAAGAGAGGCCGTGCTATGTTTTGCTGCACCACCAAGTTTACGGCACCTAGTAGTACCTGGGAAGCCTCCAGACATCGATTGCTCCGCCGGTGCGTCGCTACTCCCTTCATAGTGCGTTCTTAAGATATGTTGACGTTACCCACTAACATAACCTGGCAGTCCTCTCGGCGTTGTGGGCCCCGTGGTCGAACAACTTGACAATTAGGGCAATCAAGCACGCACCCTTCTATCCCCTCTGATTGCAATCCAGGTCCCCCAATAAGAGGAAAGCGGCCGGTATGTTGCAGGCCCCATATGTAGCAGAGCGCCCAAGATAGCATCGGGCACGGAATCAAATCATAATTGACTTCGGCTATCTCCGGAATGGTCGCCTGGATCGGGGAATGCGGTGCACCGGTTCAAGGCGAGGACTGGCAGTCTGATCCTCTCTCACTGGGGCTTCCTCGGCGCGCTTCATTTGCACGTCTCTTCTTTCTCTCTTTGCGACCACCACCTCCTTGATCAACGGCCAGGCCAACGGTATACGGATGTCGACGTCGCCTATAAGTACCAGGCGGAACGAGGACGGCCATGGCCACGAGAACGGCGCGGCCAAGAAGCGGAGGAGGGGCGCTACGCGGTTATCTTGCGCAGAGTGTCGAAGGTGCGTGCCAGCCTTCTTTGCTGTATATTCATGCTCAACGACCTATTTGCGATCTGCACCTCAGGCTCAAGTTACGATGTGATCGTACCGTGCCGTGTAGCTCGTGCGTGAAGAGAGGGTGCGGAGCTATATGCCCTGATGGTACGCTTTATCTATGACTATAACTTCGATGATGTGCTAACATTCTTCTCAGGATCTCTTACCACTGGTCAAGGCAATCGGTTGGATATCCGCCCCTTCATCCAACTTTCTACCACTGACGTTTATCCATTACCGCAGCTTCGTCCTCGCCTCAACCCAAGAACTCCATGAAAAGATCTCCGAGCTCGCCTTCCGCGTCAGAGAACTCGAAGACGCCCTACGCGTTTCCCATCTCAAAACCACCTCCGAGCAGCACCCCCTGCTGAGCGACGATCTGCTGAAAATCAAGGCGCCGCTGCAGCGCGAGCCGTCGGGGCAGCGAAGTAATAGTGGCGGCATCTTATCCTCGCTGAACGGCGTCAAGGAGGAGGATGAGCCGAAGCCTGACGTCGTTGATGCGATCGGGTCGCTTTCCATTAGCGATTCGGGGCGGACGAAGTATTTTGGGCATACTGCCAATTCTTGGGTGAGTGTCGAGGAGCTGTGTGCCTGTAGGCTGTGCTGATCGATGATTACCTTGTGCTGTCCAGTATTTCTTGCAGGTTGGTGACATGCATCGGGCAATCGGATGTTGATGCTCACGGATGACTCGATTTTAGAACGAGTCGCCGGAGGAGGATGCGGATGATCGGCTCTCGCAGTTGTCGAATGTTCTGCCCGCTGAGATATTGACGCTGACAGGGTCTTTCCCTATCATCCGTATGGTCAACACTGACAACAGTCTCCCATTCGACCGGCTGCAGAGCCTCTTCCTCTACATGCCGAACTACGATATCGCGGCACGACTGCGCGACATATACTACCATCATGCCGCCTGGATGTGCGTGCCCTTACTACCTTTTCATTAACCATTAACAAGGTGTCATACTTTTTCCCTGCAGGTATGACCCAGTGCCTATGAACTACTTCAACGAACACGTCTTTTTTAAGATCTACATGCCAGACAACCGATCGCCTGTGGAGGAGGACCTTCTGTCGCCAAGGCTCTCCTTGATGTTCATGGTTCTCGCCATCGGGACGTTGATGGACACGAAGCAGCAAGCGTATAATCTCGAGGCGGAGAAGTACCACCATCTGGCGCGGGCGGCGTTGTTCCAGAGCTCGTTGTTCGATGAGCCGTCCTTGAATTCTGTGCAGGCTTTGGTGAGTGATGCAGCGATGTGTGGGCGGGGTGATAGGCTGATTGGTGGGATGCAGTTCTTGATGTCGTTCTATCTTTTCTTGTCGGACCGGCATGGGACTGGCACGGGCAGTCGGTGGGCGATCATGGGGATGGCGGTCAAGCTCGCTCAGAGTGTGAGTACGTCCGCGATTGCATCCTGTCGAGACGATATTAATGTGGTTTCATGACCATCAGATCGGTCTCCGTGAGTCGAAAGCACCTAGTGCTCAGATTATGCCAGGGCATTTATGACGATCACTCTCTTTGCAGACCGCGACATTGGCAAATGGAAAGTGGACCCGACGGAGACTCAGCAGCGACGGAATACATTCTGGGAGCTGTATACCTATGATTCATGGCAGGTACTGAACGGTCTTGCGGGCCAGGTGGTTTCAGGCTGACTGAGTACCGCTAGTGTCTGACCTTCGGCCGGCCTCCCTCCTTCTCGCTCGCACACGTGGACTGCAAAATGGCTCACCCCGACGATCAAGACCCGGAGCAAGCCTGTGAGTCCCTATTAGCACTCCGCAGCCAATCTGGCTCGATACTCACTGCTGTTCGTATATGTAGTCCACGCATGGAAGCACCGCTTCGTCTCTGAATGCATGAGCGTCGTACACGACCAGGCGTTCGGCGCCAAGACGCCGACGTACTCGACCGTGGTGCAGCTCGACCGCAAGATGCGCGCGTTCCCGGTGCCCGCGGTGCTGCAGATTGCCGGGTTTGGCGCCACTGCGCCTGAGCAGGCGGCGAATAGCGCGGTCGGGTATGCGGAGTCGGTGCCGTTGATGCTGCAGAGGCATATTGTGTTGGCGATCCGGGAAATGAGTGAGTTACACTGTATTAATGGATTCATAGTTGATATAGACCTTTGTTCGCAGATTTGCTATACATGCACCGTAGCTTCTTCGCGAGGGCCCTGAGCGATCATCCTAAGGATCCGCTCGGGAGTCCGTATGGAACTTCAGTCATAGCTGCATACCGAAGCGCGGGCTCCTTGGTCGCTTTGATGCGCAACCTGCATTCTCAGCTAACGGATTTAACGGAGAGGATATTCTTCTTGTGGACACACATGTTCTCCTGTGCCGTAAGCAGTTTGGCAGGCTGTGCTGATAATAATCTTCAAATCTGACACTATAATTCATTAGATCATTCTCGGATCCATCGTGACGCGCTGTCCGTCTATGAGTCTGGCGCCCTCGGCTTTGGTCCAGTTAGACTCGGCGTGTGAATTGTTTGCAAAGGCTGCGCGAGGCTTTAGGGCACAGAAAGTTCTGGTGCGATGGCTCTGAATGACTATCTTTGATGTCTGTTCACTAACTCAAGGTTGATTGTAACAGACGATTATGCTCAGACTAAAAGAAAAAGCGCACAGCAGTCTCGCGGCGTTCAGGGAGGGCAAGTCCTCTCCGACCGCTCTGCGTCTCCCGCCGCCATCAGAGCCGCCTACTCCTGTCGAGGACGACGACGAGTTGTCTACCTTGGGAGGAAAGACGCGGGTCGTTGCGCGGAAAGAATCTGGTTCGCCACCGATGATGCGTTCGCCGACGACCATGAATCCAGTGGTGCCTCTACCTCTGACGCCGACTACTGATCATCAAGTCCACCCGACTGTGGTGGAATACCTGCGTTCGTTTGAGCCCGTACCCGTATCACATATGGCAGCGGCATCCATGACAGGGACTTCCATGCAGGCCGAGCCCTCTCAGTACAATGAAGGGGGCCAGATGCCGATGGCGTATGTTCCTAGCAACCAGCTGACGACGTCATATGAGCAGCAGTCCCCCGTAGCAACCAACGGCTCCTCCGGCTATGCGCAACCCTATTTCCCTCAGTACTTCCCTGTTTACGACTACGCCCCTGCGACAAACGGTGCGGATTACACCTATGCGTCTTCTTCTATGCCCCAGATGAACGGCTACATCTCTACGGAGAGGGAGAGGAGTTCGGGAAGCCCGGAGGCGAGCATGCAGACGACGTGGCAGGACTTTGTGGATGGCTTCACTATGCAAATTTCTTGATTTTCTTGCTTTGCTTTCGTGCTGATATATGTTGCTCTGGGCATGTATTGTATGTGCGCTTCATGTTCGTGTAGATTATACAGTGTAATGTGTATTCTGGTTTGAAATTGCGGCGAATACAGGCCGTGACACGTGACTGTAGGGAAGAAGGGAATGTCGTCGGAGTGGCACTGCAAGTTGAGGCGTCGAGTATCTCATGTTTCGCATTCTCCTGCTCGTGCCCAGGTCATGCCCTTGTGCGGTAGCTCCTCCGTCGCCCAGTCCTTTGGTCGCAGCAGACCAGTGCGCGCTGTCTCTTTCGTCCTCGAGCTGCAGACGTTCATGTCATGTTGCCCCAGATCCAAAGAAAGGTCGTAGTGTGTGGAGACGGTGCTTGCGGTGCGTTACGACATCAGTCTGGGCGGTGCAAGAAGTTCGACTGAAGCTGTCAAATGTCGTTCGTCCAGGCAAAACGTCGCTATTGAATGTCTTCACTCGAGGCTTCTTCACGCAAGTCTAGTGCGTTGTGTCGATCCTTTGGCGCCCTGTGACCGCTGCCTGAACAAACGTCTTATGCAGTGAACCGACAGTTTTTGAGAACTACGTGCACGACCTTTACGTCGATGAGCAGCTGGTGGAGTTGAGCCTATGGGACACGGCTGGTGTGTACTCCTGCTCATATACTAGTATATGAATGTCGATCCGCTGACATAACAAGATCGGACGTAGGCCAGGAAGAATTCGATCGATTGCGGTCCCTCAGCTATGCAGAGACACATGTTGTCATGATATGCTTCTCTGTGCGTCATATTGTATTCGTGTCTCTCTGGGTCCGTGCTCATACGCCAGACTGTAGGTCGATAACCCTACATCACTGGATAACGTGGAGGCAAAGGTGCGTGGCTGGAAGGTGCCGCTACTTGCGGCCTCGTGCTGACCGAGGCATGACAGTGGATCGACGAAATTCTGGAGTACTGTCCCGGCGTAAAGGTCAGTTTTTACTATGCCTCGTGACACCAGAACCCATCAATAA
The DNA here is from genome assembly GCA_004369045.1 of Heliocybe sulcata. NCBI lineage: Eukaryota > Fungi > Basidiomycota > Agaricomycetes > Gloeophyllales > Gloeophyllaceae > Heliocybe > Heliocybe sulcata. The sequence continues at coordinate 232,139 of ML213510.1, read as the reverse complement.
CTCCTCACATGCAGCTCGTTCTCGTCGGTATGAACTGTCTTCCATTCCTTTCATCACTCCTCTCATCTCGGTATCTCCAGCACTAAAATGTGATCTCCGAGACGACCGCTCCACAAAGGAACGTCTGTCGCGATACGGCACACATCCTGTGCAGTACGAAGAGGGGCTCGCGGTCGCCAGACGAATACGAGCTTCTCGTTATCTAGGTCCGTGCCACTTCCTCCTGCAGCACGCACTGGCTAACCTTCTTTTACTTGCCATATCCAGAGTGCAGCTCGAAGCATAATCGCGGCGTCGCTGAAGTCTTCTACGAAGCGGCGCGCGTCTCACTAAGCACGCGAGCCAAAGGCTCCAATAGTCCCGGCTGTATCATATGCTAATCCCATCCCTCTCCTTGCCCCTCTTTCCCTCTCCTTCCTCCTACTCGCTCTCCCACCTTCCATGGACTTCGTTGTCGTGCTGTTCTATGTCGTCTGCTGTGGTGCCCTATGCTTTATTCCTATCCTGGACTTTACCTCATACCATCTGTATTTTTTGCCTCCATCTCATTCACTCATTACCTAGCTACATATTCGCCTTCCCCGTTTCCGATCTTCCTCTAACATTGTGTGGGATTCACTCGAGCGATGCTTCCATTGCCATTGACTCGATGTCATTCTATGAGTTTGAGAGAAAGATGTTTACCCAAGGGAATCCGGGAATTAATGTACTATGCAAGTCCAGAATATACAGATATTAGAGAACAACTAGAAACTAGGATATCCCGTCATTTGCTGCAGAGAAGTGGTCAGAGAAGTTTCACGGGCATATCTGCATTACGTACCGGACCCATGCCAAAGCCTGTCCCATTCATCATAGGTGGTGGAGGCGCCTGACCAGAGAAGCTGGGAGGAGACGGTGAGGGAGGATCTGGCTTGCATTACCATAAAACGTACCCATTAGTCAATAATAGTCGTGAAGCTGGATTGATAATGGGAGCGTCAGTCTCCTCCTGCTCCTTCTGCACTTCCTTCTTCGCCCGCTCCTTGATTTCTTTCTCCATGGCCGCCAACTACCGAAGGGCATCAGACATTGTTTACTAAGCAGGAACTGGCAGGGCGACCCACCTTCTCCACGAGTGATCGGGAGACTTGGATCTTATATGGCATGTAGAAGTCGTTCAATCCGTGCTGCCAGGACAGCTCTTCAACAATATCTTGCCGCAACAGGTCAAAGCACAGGAAGAGCATGGCCGCAAAGCACTCCTTGTTGCCGATATCGACGAAGTACGACAACAAATCTTCCGCCACTTCCGTGGATGCAGACGTCGCCGACGTGATCATGGCATCCTTGTACAGCTTGTCCGCCTTGGAGAGTGTTATTGACTCTTCCCAGCGACCGTTTTTCTGCAGGACACAATTAGACAAAAGACCGCACAGAATCATTCGAGACTCACCTTGTACAAGTGCGCCGCCAACCGACGGAATTCCAGGAGAGGATGTTTCTCTAGCCGCTGCGCGAGATTGATGTTGTTGAAGTTGTCGAAACTGTCGATGGAATCCCGGAGTGTCTTGTAATCTTCCTCGTCCATAAGCAGATCGTTATATGCATCATTGACGGCCTCGATATTGAGCTAAGAGATGGTTAGCCACGTCGTACGACGATATGAAATTCGACCTTACATGTTGTACGGCAATGAGGTAAGGGCGAATGAGAGGAAGATGGTCGATTTGTCGGAACATGCGGACAACGCGAGAATGGTCGATACGTGGAATGAGCACGGTCATGAGATCGGTGAGAAGCGTAGGTTGCTCTTGGAGGTAGAATGTGAGCGCCTTGTAGTACCTAAGTAGAGCGGTTAACGTAAGTGGGTGATCATGACGGTATTTACTCACAATTCAATGTTCGCGACGCGGACAATGACATCTTTGAATTGGTTGTGCTCCCAAGCATCTGCAGACCGTTCCATCATAGCCAAGGCGGCATTATCCTGATAGAGAATCCTCAGTTACGATTCGAGTGCAAAGGAGAAGTACGGCTCACAAATTCATCGTATTTGATGTACAAGAATACTAGCTCTGGCCAGAGGTGAGCACGTTCGGTGGCTTTGATTACCTGCCTCGCCAACGTGAACACGGATGCCATGAAGTAGGAGATCAGCTTCACTCACCTTGGGAATGTTGATGCGGGAAACGAAGAGCTTGAGGTGCTCCATGACTGCAACGGTTCAGTTATGGAAGATCTCGGGCCTGTACGAATGGGACTCACGTTTCTCCGGACGGTACTTGCTGTACAGGATAGACAATTCCGTGAAAATACCCATCTGCCGAGATAAAGGAGTCAAAACGGTGCATCCCTAATATAAGCCGTAGAACCCACGTGCGCCCTTTCCAAGCTCAAAGCAGCCTCAAGCAAGGACAGAACCTCATCGAAATGACCTTTCCGTTCATATAATGCAACGAGAGCAGGTAATTCCTCCTATATGAGTACGATTCAGCAACAGGAACTAGATCCCAAAGGTACTACACATACAGCATGGACAACGATGTTGAGACCGCAAATTTGGGCCTATGGAGAATATACAATGTGAGCCATGAGGAGAAGAATACATGATGTGAACGCACCAGGCGGAACTCGTTCTTCTCCATGCAAGCAGCATGTACTTGTTTCCAGACCCTGTAAGAGATAACTGAGCACATTGCCGCCATGTAGAAAATTCATGGGGGCATACTGAGTATTCCCAGCCTTCCTCGCACTCTCCACAGCCGCTTGGTTCTCACCCAAGTAAATGAGGGTTGTCGCAAGACGAGCCCAGTTGGAAATGCTTGAAAACAGCAGCTTCGCGGCCTGGTACAACTCATCCTCGAAGCACTTCTCTCCGACTTCCAAGATATCGGCAACATTGGTCATAGCCAAGAAGTCCTCCATATCATGCAAGCGGTCAGTCTTCGCATATGCGTACGCAAGTTCGGTGTCGATTTTAGGCTCGCGAAGGGACTTGCGAGCCATCTGCAGGTAGCGGACCAGATCGTCATGCTTGCCAGCATGGCCTGCAATCTCGATGACTTCCGCAAAGTTGGATGGATCCTCGGCCTTGATGTAGGAATCTGATGCGCAGAAGTCAGATTTATCATCTGCGACTGCACAGAGAAAGGCTAACCGATAGCATCCTTGACGCGGAGACCATCAAGCTGTGCTTTCGCCAACCTGCTCCACACCTCTGGCTTGTTCACCTTCATGGCGTACTCGACACCACGGTCGAGCGACACAATATGCTCAACCAAAACGTTGATAGCATTGACATGCTGCTCGTACTTCTTGAAGATCATGAACGCCTCCTCATGCAGGCCGTGATCAGTGGCGATCTTAGCGATCTCGCCAACATCGTAATTCTGCAATTTGTTGATGTAACCAACGACCTTGCCCTTGTCAGCACGGATCGCCGTCAGCATGAGCAAGTTCTGGAGGTTCTTGTTGTCGCTGAAAGGCGACGGCTCAATGATAATCTTCTCCAGCAGCTCGATGAGCTCGATGGGCAGGTCAGCCGACAAGAATGCCTTGACTGTGATAGAGACATCATCAGGGTCAGTCGACTCTGGAACAGCGGTGGCGACAATCTACAACCGACATCGTCAGTATCTGCATGAGCTACGCGGCATCATACACACCTGATCAATAAGTTGCCGACGGTGAATGTTGTCCGGTACAAGAACCTGGGCCCAGAGTTCCGGTGAACGACGCTTAACAAGGTACCGCGCCTGCTGCTTAAACATAGAGTTCTCATTGGTGATATGAATGAGCTCTTCGTCGCAGAAGCCCTTGGCGTAAGCGATGAATGCCAAGTATGGGTCCCGAGCCTCGCAGAACTTTCCAACGACCAGCGGGTCGTAAAGCTAAAGACAAGATTTTGAGACTAACTATCAACAAAAGCAAAGCACATAAGACCTACGTTATTTTCCTTCAGGAACGCCTCTGGATTATTGTTACTGTCGATGTAGATCTTGGCGATGGCGTTGAACACTGCAGGATCCTGGCTGCCGCTCTGGACTCGAGCCTCCAGCCATGGGAGGATCAACTTCAAGCGGTTTCTCTGTTCCACTTCCTGGACGAGTTCATCGACGGGGAAGTTGCCAGTCACCGAAGCCAGCAACGACTTGATCGTGGATTCATCGCAGTCGACATCCAACAGACCACCAATGACTTGAGGAGTCCGGGCCGAGTTAACCCGCTGCACATAAACCTCGATGAACTTGACGAGGCCGTTCTGGTACAGGTAGAGGACAAGGTCGTGTACGAAGTCGAAACGGTCGCAAACGATGATGAGCGGAAGCTGATCTTGCAGCTTGGCCTCCTTGAGGAAGTTCTTGACCTTCTCCGGGTTGTAGAAGTTGCTCTCTCTGCATATCCGCTCGACTTCGCGGATCTGTCCCGTACGCGTAGCTGCTTGGATGTACTTGAAGTGAACCTCCGGATCCTGGCTCAAGTTCACGATCGAACCGAGGTAGTAGTAGAGACCTGCGTGACATCAGAACCATATCATTCTTGAGAGACAGCAAAGCACTTACCCTCGAAACTCTTGAACGACTCGAACATCTCGATGAGAGCAACAGGACCAAGGATGTCGGAGTACTTGGTCGCAATCTGAATAGCGACCTGCAGATTTTGGCGGATGTTAACACGAAGCATCTCCTGCAAGCATGCCATGGACTGCTCTGTTGTCAGTCGACTGAAGTACTCGACGATCCACTACAAAAACCATATAAGCCGGAGTTCCTGGTAATAAACAGTCTCTACTCACCTCAGGCGGGAGAGCATTCGTGTGCACTATGACCCGCTTAATGTCGGCAAGATCCTCGTAGTGCTCGAGAGCCTGTCGAAACATCAGTAAATTGGCGTTCACGGATACCATGATGCGGTAAGCTCACTCTCTGCAGCAGACCAGCCCTCTCGCACAGGTTGGCAATCCTCGGACGATCATAGTGAGTGAACATCTCGTTTCCAAGAATAGCATCGGCGACCTGGGGAGCGTTCAACAGGTTCATCTCGAGCAGCTTGGTCTGCAGGTGGCCCTGTTCCGGCTTGTTGTCCTTCAACGCGTCCAGCAAGAAGGACGTCGCGGGCTGGATCATGTTCTGCGACATGAAGATATCCACCACCTAAAGCAAGCCAAGACTTCAATTTTGAACCACATAGAGATCTGTAAACCCGTCACTCACGCGCTCAATATCGACTAATGGACCCGACTCGTCGTTCACAAGCTGCGTAGCAAATTCCGCTCCTTTCTCAGGGTTCACGCGCATAACATGCTGCAAGAGCGCAACATAGTCTGGCTGATAGTTGACCTTCTTGGAGTACAATATGATCTTGTCTATCTGTCCTGTCTCTGCGAAGCAAGCGATGACCTTGTTGGGGACATTGGCTCTGAGATAGACACTGAGAGCTAGGGTCATGTCATGCAGCCGGACAATGTCACCAAGCTCCTCGCTGCAAGTGAGCTACAGGCATTATCAATGACTAAGGCCCGGCGGATATCATAACAGGTATGCGCACCTTGTTCTCCTTGAGCCATTTCTCCAACAACTGTTTCTTGCCCTGCGACAGCACGGGCCGCGCAAGCTCCACCGACTCGAGGTGGTTGAGTTCACCCTTCTCAAGAAGGATACCGAAGTACTGCAGAATAGGGGACAGACCGCCTGGCGGTGCAGGTGCACGCTTGAAAGACTCGATAACTTGCGCCGTGCGGAGGATACCCCTCGGTGAATTAGCAGCAACCTTGGCTGCTTCCCCAAACTGACCCGCTGCGAAGAGCTGCTGGTACTGCTTGATATACAGGTCATCGGCACCTGGTAAATCTGCCCGGCTAGCCAACTTGAACGCGAGCTCGGTGTTGCTCAGCACGGTCAGAATGTACGGGACAACGGTCTGGTCGTCCACATTCACGCTGAGCACCTGGCCCTTCTTATTCACACCAATAATACCATTCGTCGCCTCCATCTCAGAAGTAACGAAGATGGTCTCACCAGAGATACGGTTCATGTAGATACATGCGCCCGTCTCCAAGTCGTAGAGGTGGATGAAGCCATATTTGGTGATGAGATACACGATACCGTGTTTCTTCGACACCTGCATGGCGACGGGGAAGTCATTCGTTGCTTCTGGTGGGAAGTAGACGTCAACGGCCTTCTTGGTATAGGGAGGGTCGGGAGCTTGATGGTCGATTTCGACAACATGGAGCTGGCAGCACATCAGGGACACTAGTAGAGTCATGATGATGGACACGTACCTTGGCCCCGGTAGCCGTGCGAACAGAGAAGGTGAATAGTTTCACTGGCTTCGAGTGCCCTTCAATCTTCATCTCTGCGAATGCGGCGGCGTGGCCCTCGATAGGTTGACTGACACCCCTTTCCCTGCTATACAGCTGCATGCGGCCCTGGACCTTGAACGCGGACGGGTTGGTCGAGTTCCCAGATATGCCAACAAGAACCAGCCATTTCTCATCGTTGCTCGCGCGGTAGTTGATAATCTGGGCCCCCGCCAAAGTGGGATGGCGGTCAAAGATCTTTTGAGGGGCAGCCTGGTCTGAGATGGACCAGTGGTAAACGGCAGTGTCGGTCACCAAGCCCAAGGTGGTGTCGGAGATCCACTTCCAGAAAACGATGTCCTCGTTGTTCACGTGGGACTTGACTTTTTGTTTCGTCTCGATGTTGAACACCTGAAGAGTTCGGCCAGCTGTCGTAACAATCCTTGAAGCTCTGTCTCACTGAACTTCACATAATGCGACACGCACCTTTCAATGCCAGGATCTTTTGGTGGGGGTGCATAATCGCCGAATCGGCAGTAATGGGTCGACGGAGAACATTATTGGCGTCGGCGAGATCAATGATAACAACTTGGTTCTGCTCGTTAACCTTCTCTCGGATGCAAATGAAGTGGTCGGACTCGAGGGTCAATGTCTGCAGACGGCTGCGTCAAGGCAGGTGCCGGAGACACGAGAACGCGTCACGCACCTGGAAGGAGATGGACGTGGGCTGTATGCCCAAGCTGGAAAGCTGCAAGTGCTCACAAAACGCAATGGGCTTGGTCGTATCCATGGCCGCCGTCGTTCCGTATTGCGACCGCCAGCAGTGCGTGTAGAGTTACAGGGATATGTTGCGCTTGCCTTCGGCTTTGGGTTGCCACTACCGCACTCAGTTTATCCTTGTTTGTCTCGCGCCTCGCTACATGAGCCTGCGCCTGCGTATGTCTCGAAGTTTCCCCGTAATGAATTCCTGGTATAATAGTGCCGCGGAAGTGCATAAGATACATGTAAGATAAGTGTCTAGTAATACTTTATTCCTCCGCCAGTGCGAGCGCTTGTTCAATGTCATCTTCTTCCGGGAATGTAGCAGCAGGTGGAGGTGTGCCGTAGTAGAAGCGTTGAATGATAATGCCTGGAGGTGACAACACCCTCAGTAATTGAGCGATGGAAATCATGATGTACTTACAGAAGTCGATGGACAGCTGGAAGATCGCGCAAACCTTGAATTGCAGCGGAGAGTTCTGCAGGAAGAAATAGACGGTCCTATGGTGACAGGTCTCAGCATGAGCTTGCAAGTCCATGGAGACAACTTACTTAAAGGAGTCTCCACCCACCCAGCCGATGAGAGTCGAAGCTCGGAACCCATACAGGGACCGCTGCTTGTAATTACTGTAGAGCAGGCCTGAGAACCAAGACTGCAGAGGATTACGCGTACATACCTGATAAGCTGCGGAATAGGTAGTGTGCTCTCAAGACCCAGAGCAGCAAACCCTAAGAGCGAGACGAAGAGACTAAACCGACTAAAGATGAGGAATAAGATTGCGAGGCACAGGCTAATGCTATGTTAGGACATATCATAGAAATAGCATGCATGACGAACATATATCCAGCAAGGAATTCGATGTATTGCGAGTACGTTCCCCACTGCCAGAAGGACAAGGGTCGAGTAGAGATTCCGAGATTCTCAGGACTCAATCGAGGTCGGTAGTGGATACAGATGTAGAGCAATGCGAGCTGGGTGGGAAGTCATAACTCACAGCCATCACAGTCCGCTCTCACGGCGTACCTGGGCAAGAATCATGAGAATTGACTGCAGTAGCAATGCAAACTCGAAGTGGTTGCCCAGCCAGAAGAAACATCGGGTGATGTTCGCAATTAACCTACAAGGAATCCGTCAGTATAAGCATCGAATGCCGTTAGAAAAGGAATATAAGTACAGTATCGCACAGACATCACGAGAGAAGCCAGTTGAGTCCCTAGACATATGACATACGTGTCAGTCATTTATACCACCCCTTTATTGCAGCTCATGCACTTTTTGCGAACGATAGAGATAGCCTGGTCAGCATAAACCAAAGGCGGACCAATAGCCATGCCTAACGAAGCTAGCAGAGATAGCCATGACGGGACCATAGCCGGTGGGAGTGTGGCAGGAAGTGCGTGCTGGCCAAGCCACAGCGACAGTTGTCCATAGCAGTGCGCAATTCTGCGCAGCCACCGTTATCACGTGGTCATAAAAGCCTAGCACGTGCATAGATTTTGTGGCTCCGTCATGGCCAAAAATAAATTTAAATAATCTTTGTTAATGACTGACGCGCTTCTGGATGGCGGTCATGTCGAAATCAAGTCATCCGGTGGTCTCTGCAAAACTCTAGTCACCGTTCTTCAACCAAACCGACGGATCAAACCACTACCATGTCGAGCACGCAGGCCTCCATTCATGTAGCCACACCCAAAATGCAGCGAGGTGGCTGTAAGTAGTAGTGGCGACATTTCCATGCAAGCCATACGAGTATCTTGTCGCCCGACTTCGTCCAGGCACTCCTATAATCCCCACCTGCATGATTTGTGGCTGAAAGAGTGATAGTCCATGTATCTTTGCTGAGGCCCAGATGGATATCTTCGCATAGTGCCGTATCCATGGGCATTTGATATCCAGATTTTCCTAAATATAAGGGCATTCGCAAGTGATTATCTGAAGCAGACTGCGTACAATCTGCATGCAGAGCGTAAGAAGGACGATTGGGCCCGATAATCTCCTCACTCACGAAGATCTTCATTGATCCTTCTTCGTCTCGAGTGTACTACCCTCCTTCTTCTCCATCTCAGCAAGCTTAGTCATCTCCCTACGTTCTATCCGCCTTGCATACTCCTGGCCCGCCTGGAAGAAAGCAGAATGAACAAAGGCCGGAAGCCAGTCAATAGCGCTCATGTGATACTGACCTGGAGGGCCAAAATTCCGCCTAACAAAACCATGGCAATCGTATTGCTCGCTGACAAGACGCGCATAGCATCAATCTGGTCCTCCCGCGTGTCGACATCGGGCAAAGGGTCAACGATGGTCTGAGCAGAGGGGATCGTCACAGTGAAATACAGCGCGATGCTGAACATGTAAGCAGCTGTCCAATGAGTCAGTACGACATCCCATTCCAAATGATGGATCGACTCACCGAGAGACGAGCCGTCGAAGAACATAGCGCTCTCATCCCACTGAAGGACTTTCGAGAGCAATCCTATCAAGCCTACTCCTCCTATGCCGAACAGCATAGCCTACAATCCCGTTGAATGGCATTTTTGTCGAACACACCACTGACTACACCGACCTTGATCGCAGGAGGTGCATTGTAGAACGTCGTGTAGAACTGGAACCCATCCTCAACTGCCTGCTGATTCAAGTCGAAAAGCAGCCGATAGTCGACATTCAGGCAAATAAATAGAACGCCTGTATCCCAGGCCGGCGTTCGGCGTCATTGCGAGCCTAGACGAAGGAGAATTTGCGTGAAACTGACCGAGGAAAAAGCAGACCGAGGAGAGCACCGCTGCCTGTCTGAAGCCCATTTCGCTGTAAGGCAGAGTTGTTGAACCGTGCACGTGTTATCGCGAGCGGGGATGTGGCGGCTCGACATTTGACTGATGCCACATCGGACAGCCACGCTCAAGTGACAGACGGGCCTGAAGGGTGTGCGTGCCCAAGGCATGATTGCATTGGTCAAGGACCGATACATGATCGTGGTCAATTCCCGCTATATATGACACGACAATACAGGATGGAAGGGTATAAAATGATGCCAGATATAGATGCAACAGCAGTAAAACAAGAAGTCCGAAAAAAAAGAAAAAAAAAAGAAAGTACGTGCTCTCCTTATCGCGGATTATGCATGGATAAAGGTGTCGTCTGTGTGTCGTCGTGATTGGGCGTGTGAGGTGAGTGGCCGGTGGGTCTCGGTGAGCGAGGCAGACCCATGACTCTGCTATGTCGCCGACCGCGCGCATCAGTCTGAATCGCTAGACCCTTCCCAGCAGCAAGATTAGAAGCTCTTGATCGACCATGGATAGTCGATGCACCCGCGTCGTCGTCCTCATCTGCTTCGTGCAGCGTCTCCTGATACTGAGGTGCAGTACTCGATGCAACCGACTCGACTGTAGCCTCGTTTTCGGCCGTCTCGTTCAAGCTCTCCTCGTCAATGGACAACTCATCTTCGGCATCGGAATCGCCTTCCTCTGCTGCAGCTACACAATCCCAAACACGTGAGCTTGCAAAACGTCCAAGTAGCGATGTCAAGACTTACGTTCCAGAGTACTCTTAGAGAGACCTAGCAACTGGTCCGCAGCAGCATCCGCATACTGCCGGCTATTCCTTCGACTGGACGCTGCTGGTGGTGGTTCGAGGGACGCTGCTTCAGCCGTAGGGGGCGGCGCCTCCTCAACAGGCGTTGCCAAATCGCCATTCACGTTGAAGACGCGATTGAACTCTCCAAGCATGAGACTGAACACGCCGGCCGGGATAGCGAGAGTCGGGCTGAAGACAATGCCCACGTTCCGCATCGTCATCTTGTTCACTGAGGAGTTTTGCACGATAAGGATCAAGTGAGCAGTCAGGGCCCGCAACAAACTGTAGTTGGCGATTGGCAAAACCGCGATTAGCCGCGACAGTTCATCGATCCTCTCCTGAGGGTCAACAAAATCTGCATTCATATGTCAGAACGTATAGGATATTATTTGCACTTCACGCACCCATCACAGCCAAGAACTTCAGATGGAGGTCTCTCGTAAGTATGCTAGTTGGCAACTCCCGAAGATACGTCTTGAACAAGCCTGCAATAGCATGCACATCCCAGTACTCCCCGGACCCAAGCAGATCCACATCTCCCTCTACCAAGCACGTCAGCATCCACAATCATTCAGGAACAGGAGACCCAATCACCCATGTTGAACCTATCTTTGAGAGCCTTGATCTCAGCAGAACTCCCACTCAACCGATAAATACCCTCCTCCTGGTCAGCCTTCTTGGCCTGGAGATACTCAATGCACCGGAACGCGATCGCAGGCAGATTGGCAATCTGTACGACGTCAAGGGCCTCCTCAATCGGTACACCAAATACAGCGCGGGACACATAGGTGGGCAGATTCGCTGTTGGCTTCTCCGCTACAATGCCGCCCTTCAGCCTTGCTTACGTGGGAGGAGGAAGTAAAACTCACCATGGGGTCGCCCAAAGCCCCAAAACGTCCTCGACTTGGCCTTCTCCCTCCTATCATTCGTTGAGGGCCCTTGCTCTGGCCCAGTCTTCCCTCCAAACTTGACCCCCTCTGGTATCGGTGCCCCATTCAACGGCCCCGAGATCTTCATCTTCCCATTGGCATTCTGCTCAGGCGTCGGTGGCCTCTCCTGCTCATCTCCATGCGAAGAACTCTTAATCTGCGCCAAGCTCGGATGAATACTCTGCCTCTTCCTCTGCCTTTCATCCACAGGCATATCCGCGTAATGCCCCGTCTCCGAGTTCGACCGTTGCCCGACAGACACGAGCGTCTCGCTCGCCGAATCCAGCGCGCTCCCGGAGCCGGTAGGCAGCGAGCTCGAGATAGCACTAGCGTCATCGATCGGCACCTGATTCACACTGGCTTCATCCACGTGAGGACCAGATGCAGGCGCAGGTGCAATATTCTGGAACAACTTAGCATTCCCCCCGTCCGGCGGCAACTGCGACAGCGGCACCGCAGGCCCCTTCGCAATACTATCCTTGCTCATCGCCCTCTGCCTTTTCCCGGGCACAACCCCTCCCCCATTCGCCGCACCATTCACACTCACATTCTGCTCCGAGCTCATACTCGGCCGAGGCTGTCCACCCTGCATGTCCGGAGCACCCAAAGACCCACCCGGACTATCATCGTACGTGCCCAAGACGTACCGCACAAGTACATCCACCCAATTATCCCGCTCCTCATCGCTCTCCGCGCAGAGTACGTGCCGCGGACTGGACCCGTTTGGCCCCTTCTTCGCCTCGATAATCAGGAACGCGTGCCGATACTCGTTTTCAGCTTCAGCTTCAGACAAAACTCCCGTCTTCTGCTGCTGCCGTCCAATTTGAGCGCTCGTGATGGTGATCGAGCCGAGGTGTGCGCCTCCTCGCTGCACACAAAGTCAGCAGGGACTTGGTGAGTTGCGTAGGAAGAAGAGGACGCACGCTCTCGTAATACTCCAAGACAGGGCCATTCAAAACGAAGTACCTTAACTTCCAGCCCCCGAAGTTCTTCCCCCGCTTGGTCAAGTATCCCTCCTTGTACCCAGGCTGGAATACAGGCCTGTTCGCATCGCGTACAATATCAGACGTAAAGAAGGCAATAACCTCATCCTTGTTCTTCACCGGAAGGTTGATAAGACTCTGCAAGTAAGTCTCCAACGCTGCCTACCCCACCAAGCCATTCAGCAGCCGACCCGCTGTGTCAGTCACAGACAGGACACGCACCTTCCTCTGATCTGCCTTCACAGGCGCCCGATCCCGCCACAGCTTCCCATCCGGCAAACTCGCGATCTTCTTTGTCACTCCCTTCCCCACCCCTGCCCGCACCCTCTGGTCCAACACCAACACATCACTAAACAGCTTCTCCACCTTCCACGGCTCCTTTCCTCGCCCCGGCTCCACGCTGATCACGAACGACAACACCTCCTTTCCCCGCTCATTGGGCTTGATGCTCGAGTGGCTGACGTGCACACGCGTGTAGGGGAGGTCGTGCGGGAGAAGGGGCAGCGCGCGGAACGTCGCGCCGGGGACGTGTGGCGAGCCGGGGTTGGAGAGCGAGAGGGTGTGGGATTGGTAGGAGGTGGAGGTACTGTCGGGGGCGAGCGCGTCGGGGTGCGAGGAGGGCGGGAGGGGGAAGTCTTCCATAGCCGGCGGGGGCGCACGGGCTTTGTGCGTGGGCGCCGTGGGCGTCTTCTCCGTGAGGGGCTCGGATTCCGGGTCCAGAGCAAAGTCGCTGGCGCTGGCGCTCTCCTCATCGCCCATGTCGAGGAACTCTTCGTCTTCTCTCACCGTCGACGGTATGCCGTGGCCATTGGACAAGGGAGAAGGGTCCCGGGACGCGGTGACGGATTCCGGAGCGAGCGACGCCGGCGACTCGGAGCGTACGTCGTGGTTCGTGAAGGCACCGATTTGCGGACTCGAGACGGGCGTGGCCATGCTGGCAATGTAGCGCCGTGCCTCGTCTGGGAGGGAAATTTGGGATTCTCGTGAAAGACCAGGACCGCGAGTGGGGGGTGCGAGAGCGTCTAGTTGCTGCGCGACGGGCGGAGAAGTCGTGAGCGGCGGTGGAGAGAGGGTGGTCGCAGGTATCGAGATATCGGAGTTGGAATTGAGAGAAGAGGAAGAGGCACCGCTCGGGCGCTCGAGAGAGGTGATACTGGCAGACATGCTGGATTTTCGTAGGGGAATGGCAAGAGGCTGGGTATTGGCAACGCGGATCTCGGGCGGTGAGGCGGCGTCGGAGGAAGATGCGTATGGGAGGTCGGTGGGTGACGCGGAGGAGGACGGGTCGGGCTCAGGCGGGTGTGGTACAGTAATTTGAGGGCGGGAGGGCGTCGTTGGCGTATGGGGCTGCCCAACCGATAAGCGCAAGGGAAAGGCAGATAATAGAGATACTCACATCGGTCGAATTCTTTCTCTCCGCTTTTCGTAACGCTTCTTGTGACCGAGTCGAGGATAGCTTATGATTGCGATGCTTTGGAGTAACTAAGCGGATGGAGTTTGAGTTTACAGAGTCGCGAATGCACTGCCGACGAACCTTGGTCGTCCGAGTGGTTCCTGAATAGTCTCGGATCGCCCTCTTCCGCTCGTCCCTTCAATTTTGAATTGGACGGAGAGGACCTAAGTGACCTTTCCTTGTCTGCTCTCTTTCCCAGAAGCTCAGTGCTCTCTCCCAACCCATGCAAACGCGACTTGTAGGCGTCGCGCTCCGACCTCAGGCGATCGACCTCTTTCAGAACATGGTTGTATGCGGACCGCTGTTTCTCGATAAGTTTCCATAGCTGGGCATTCTGAGAAGAGAGGTTGTTGCGCTCCGTCAGGATCTGCTCGAGAGCAGCCAAATGCGGGGAAGGTGCGTTGGCATGGGAGGCGAGAGCGGCCTCGAGACTGACTGCGGCGTGGACCTGGTGCAGAGCGGCATTTGATGCAGATTGTGTCATTCGGTTGACGTTGTGCGAGGAGACGGAGTCGCTAGGACGGAGACGGTCGCGCGAGGAGGAGGGGGAGCTGGCAGGCATGTTGAAAAGAAAGCGAGCTGCAGGGGATCAACCCGAGCGTCGAGAACGAGAGGTTATGCACGGTGGTGGTCGTATGCCCTGTACAGTTTATTCGTCGTCGTCGCCAGCAACCACGATTGTCGGTAACAGAGAAGGCGGCAGACCCGTCGCGTCGCCAAATTCGCGGGCTCGGTTGTCCCGTCCGATCAAGCCCCTTTCAATCTTAGACGCGCTCTTTGTTACGGACAGCCATAACCGTAATAATATACTCCTTGTGCCGCCCCGTCTGACGCCGAAACCTCTATCTAACTGAGCCTTGCAGTGAGCACACACAATATGCTCCGTTCGACGGTTGCTGCAACCCGTCTCCTCCGGTCGTCGCACTCGTTCCGTCACCCTGCTGCGAAGCCCAGTCGAAGTGCATGGCCAGGTAATGTCTCGCCATGTCGGTTTGAGAGCACGGTAGCAGTGCGGGAGGAGGTGGATGCGGTCCCCCCAGGCCCACAGCATGCCGTTATATCAACGTTCGATCTGTTCAGTATCGGTGGTCAGTGAGCAGTTCATTTTGGTGTGCTACGGCGATATGCAGAATGCCCTGGGTTGTTGCAGTGGGCCCGAGCAGTTCGCATACAGTGGGCCCCATGAGAGCTGGGAGAATCTTCATCACGGACCTGCAAGAACTCGGTCTCCTAGAGAAGGTAATCACCAGATATCCGTTGATGTTTTGTCTTTCGTGACATGGTATCCAGGTCAAAACAGTCAAGATAACATTGTAAGTAACATCCACAACATAGTCTGTTTCACAATCCAATTCTCCACCAGATACGGCTCTCTGGCCGCCACAGGTTCGTGACACAGAGCAAGCTATATAGTCGTTAATGTTGTGATTTTAGGTAAAGGTCACCACACGCCGCAAGCCATCCTCCTAGGCCTAGAAGGCTCGGATCCCGAGACAATAGACACCGGCACAATTCCCTCCCGCTATGCCACTATCCAAGAGAACAAGACCCTCTTGTTAGGCGGGCAGCATATGATCACTTATGACATGGACAGGGACATGTTGTGGCGCTTCGACCAAGTGCTCAAGACCCACCCGAATGGGATGAGGTTTTCTGTGTTTGATGAGAGCGGGGACTTGTTGGCGACGAACGAGTATTTTAGGTACGAGTAAACCTCCTCGTTTTCCATGAGTTTTGTTAGAGACATCGTGATAGCGTCGGCGGAGGGTTCGTAGTAAATGAAAAAACCAAAGGCACTCACCATCCTCTTCCCATCCAAGTTTATATCTGACTCTTCACAGTGGACGAAAACCTCTTCTACAAAGGCGTCGATAAATCCGCCGTGCACGGGGCTCGTCTACATCAATCACACATCTCGGAGCCCGGCGACGCAGAACGGGCTGGCGGAGCATCGGGACCGCCTTACCCGTTTACGACGGGGGAGTCGCTGCTGGCTCTTACCAGGAAACACAACGTAAGTATATGCGCAGTGAAGGACTAGTTGACGATTGCTGAGCAGCACGAATAATAGATGACGATTGCGCAGATCGTATTCGACAACGAGATGTCCTTTGGGCTGAGCGAGGATGATATTCATGACAAAGTTCGGCTCTGTCTATATTCTACGCAGCATGTCGCCGAGCTTACCAAATTACAGTTGATGCGCATATGGATGGTGATGGACGACTGCATCCGGTCGGGCGTCGGCACTGCCGAAACGACCCTTCCCGGGCGGCTGGGGCTGAGGAGGAGGGCGCCCATGCTCTATAGGCGGTTGATGAGGGGGTACGTGCTTCCTTTCTCCGCTTGCGCCCATTACAGGTGAGCGGCGTTAATATGATGGAATCATGGTACAGGTTTTATCCCGGCCTCGCCTCGCCACACGTCCCCTCCATCGACGCGCCCCAGCAGCCCATGTCAGCAGGGTCGATCGAGGGCCCGGCGGAGGAGGGGCGAGCTTCGACGATTGCAAGTCCATCAGAAGGTAAGCGAAGAAGTAGTAAGAAGTCTGTGGCGCGCGTTGTGGGCGCATTCGACCACCCGATGTTGCCTATGCCACCTGTGAGTCCCGTCTCCCTCAGCTTGAACTTGAACTCAATCGCAGCGTCGAGCAGCGAAAGACAGTCATCCCAGCAATGGACTTCCTCTCATGCTACGCCATCGCCGTGAACGAAGTTAACGCGGGTGGTGGACGGATTGTTACTAGCCCGACGAACGGGGCTGCTGGTGTGATTCCGGCAGTGTTGAAGTATATTGTTGAGGTGCGCTTGCTTTTTCCCTACCCTATATTCCGTTGAAGCGGAACATTGATTGGTGGGTCAAGTTTGTGAGCGACGACCCGGAGAAGAATATCCAGACGTTTTTATTGACTGCTGCTGTGAGTCCCTCTCGTCCAGGTCCTTATGAGAAGGAGCAGTACCAAGGCGGATTTAACAGGCGGTGGGCATGCTGTTCAAGCGGGGCAGCACGATCTCGGCTGCTGAGGGTGGATGCCAGGCTGAAGTCGGAGGTAGGCTTGTGCTCTTGCCTGTACAGACTAGTGGTCTGCTGACATGATATGTTGGGCTGTTAGTGGCATGTTCGATGGCTGCTGCCGGGTTTGCTGCGTGCATGGGAGGTAGGGGTCTCGCCAGCCTTCCTTGCTCCGTCTCACCATTCGATCCTATCTACATACTAACCACACACCGTACAGCGACCCCCGAAACCGTTCTGCAGGTGCGCCCAACGCTCTCACCTCGTTGGAGACGTGACGTATGATATGATATATGACCCGGTTTGGTATAGGCTGCAGAAATTGGTATCGGTGCGTACGAACTCCCGCTGCTATTTTGATTTCGTGTCCTTTTCAGTGGTAGATCTAACGTTGATTGGCTTGGATAGAACATAATCTAGGCTTGACGTGCGACCCTATCGATGGGCTGGTGCAGGTGCCATGTATAGTAAGTGCTAGTGTTCCATCTCACGTCCTTGTGCTAGGTGGTTTCGGGACGGGAGTTGATTGTTTGATTTGCTAATGCTACTGTCAACGCTATTCGTGTAGGAGCGGAACAGCCTCGGAGGTACGTTGGCTCCTACCAACCATCGATTACACTAAGACTCGATCCCTGATGCTTGCGTACCTTTATAGCGGTGAAAGCGATTACGGCGGCGCAGCTGTCGATGGCAAGCGACGGAGTGTACAGCGTCACCTTGGACGAGGCGATTGAGGCAATGCGTGTTACGGCGGCGGATATGAGCGTTAAGTATAAGGAGACGAGTTTGTCTGTGAGTCTGCGGTCTTGCGGGTTCGATCCGTATGGAGGATGCTAACATGGTTTTTGGTTAGGGTCTCGCGGTGGGTTTGTCTGTGTTAGCATCCTATCTGACGCTAGGCTGACTTCGGGGCAGACCACTGTAAAGATTCCACTGACTGTGCCGGCTTGTTAATAGACTCCTCTTTCGTATATCTCATACGTTGTAGTGTTAGACTTTATTGTGATTTCGAGTCGATAATAGTCGTCGTAGAGCGTCCGAGCTTTTAACCGGATAGGTACCTTATTAGACTGCGTAATGCTATGGTTGTTCTTGTCGATATTTCTGTTCGGCTCCTATTCTAACTCTCGGACGACTTGGCAGGCAGTGCCACCGATCGTAATCGGTTTGTTCTTCTCCACGGCCACGTTACTACTCCAGGGTCGCATTCGCGCTCGAAATTCTGTAACAATAATCATATTTCTGTTGTTGGTCACTGTCTGTGCAACAGAGGCCGACACCTATGGGTACCGCATCACAAAAGATTGCGAAACTTATGAAATGGTGCAGTGAACAGGAGATCGAAGTGGACCCTCGCCTTGAAATAACGACAACCCCGACTGGAATCGGTGTCCGCGCAAAGAGAGATTATCTTGCGTTTCCTCTGACACGTAAGTCTCCGTCTTTCACTGCCTGAGGGTTACGGTATACTATGTAAAGTACTCAGAGCACTGCTTGTAGTTGTCAAGATTCCAAAGACAGCGGTCCTCTCTACGCGAACATGTTCTCTGTCAAGGTACATCAGTCCAATTCCATATGGCCACGGTGCACACCTTTCTCTCGCTCTGGCTCTTCATGGAGAGCTGTACGTATACTCTCCGCCTCCAGAGCGCTCTACGCCCTGATAAACCCCGTCGCCGCCGAAGCTTGACTGACAGAGATTCATATTATAGAATTCTAGGCGACCGGTCGGATTGGCACGGATATCTCCTGTCATTACCGGACGCCGTCGATCTGGCTTTGTTCTGGGGGACTGATCAGAGTCATTTGCTGTTCGATCCCCAAGACGCATCGGACGGCGATCAGGCCAGAGTCTGGCTCGTCGGTACTGAAGTCGAGAATGAACTTCGTAACAACGAATCTGGAGAGGATATACTAGTAGGTAGCTTTGCACCCTTAACCGGCTTTTGCATGTGGACTGAGATAAATGGAACTTCA
The DNA here is from genome assembly GCA_004369045.1 of Heliocybe sulcata. NCBI lineage: Eukaryota > Fungi > Basidiomycota > Agaricomycetes > Gloeophyllales > Gloeophyllaceae > Heliocybe > Heliocybe sulcata. Next base: position 213,178 of record ML213510.1, on the reverse strand, counting down.
CAGGGCGACATTGATGATTACTACGATACCATTGTCCAGCCCTTGATGGACAGAATGGGCCTCCTAAGCTCCGCCGCCGACTATTATCGCGCCTATGCCCTGGTTTCCTCTCGTGCTTTTCTGGTCGATGCGTATCATGGCCTTTCCATGGTACCCATTGCAGATGTGTACGTGATATCTTGCTTCTCTGTCCGTCATCTGCCGTCCTTACATATGCTCTGATTGTATCATTCTGGATCATCGTCCAACTCGACGGATGATATCATCAGGTTCGACCATACGAACGAGAATCATGTACACCTCGAGGTATGGCAATTGCGGCACGTCTGTCTCCATGAACTGACATGTGCATTCACATGCAGAGTGACTTCGACGTCTGCGTAAGCTGTGGGGCCTTGTCTGAATGCCCGCATGACAACGAAAGTGATGAATTGCTGATGGATGGCAGCTCCTCGTCACCACTTGCTACAACAAAAGCCATACGATCGGACGACGAACCACGGGCGCGGGCGAAGTCTCCTGAGTCCAACTTACCGAAGGAAAAGGACAACACCTGCGACATGGTGTCCAATCGCCCTATCACTGCCGATACAGAGGTGTTCAATACTTACGGGGAGCGTCTCTCAAATGCGTCCTTGTTGGTTCGATACGGATTCATGATTGACGGCAACGAATGGGACGCTGTTCACTGGACCACCGAAGATTTGACATCGTCTGAGTCAAGTCTCTGTGAAGGCATTGATTTGGCTGCTCTGTTGGCAAATGCACCGCATCTCCCCGGCGACACCTGGACTGGGTCCAGCCTTGTGTATTACCATTCCGTGGATGACGGCGCTCAGCAAGACTCCCGCACTGACCGAAGCGCTCTATGTCTCAACAGCGACGGGAAAATCAGCGATCGGCTATGGACCCTCTGTGCGCTGATTGTGCTGCATCGCCGGGGATCAAAGAGCCTAGGCGCTGATGCGGAGTTCACACAACTTGCCGTCACACAGCTAGAGCTGGAGGCGGAAATGCTGAATGAGAGTGATGCGGATGAGGTGGTGTCGGATGGGGCCTCCAGCGCCGAAATCGATCCCGAGTGCCGGACTCGGACGCCTGGGGACCCGTTGGCACCCTGCGCTGGCAGAGATGCGTCGCATCTCGCCCGCAAACAATTGTGGGACGCATCTCACAGGGACGAGGAACCAGTCTTCGACATCGCCCGACTCGTACAACACATCTGCAGATTTCGCATGAACAAAATGCTCCGCTCACAAGACATGAGCTCGCGTGGGGTCGCTGAGGTTCTGGACGTCAGTATTACTTAGCAGCTCACGTTTGATGCTGCGTTCCTAATACCTTGCTTCCGACTTAGGATGTCCCCGAGGGCATGCACCGCACAAGGATGGCGATGATGCAGGTCATCAACGAGAAATCCCTCCTGGAGACTTGCGTTTCGCTCTGGAATGAGCTGATTCCGTAGCCCAGGCTCGGCGCACGCAGAGTTCGAGCGCCTGCATGAGTTGTAATACTTTCCCTGCGCCAAGCTCAGCGGCCGCGTCGGCCGTCCTCTGCGGATGCATTTAATCAGCCTCCCTCTCTACCTGCACCGGCGCGTCCCTGCGACGCGGCGATATTTTCTCAGCTCTCGCCTTTGTGGCGTCCTTACGGCATTTCTCCCTGACAGACCCTTCGCCCGTGAGACTGTCAAACGGTGCACGCGTCCCACGGTTTACTGGTTACCGACGGAACTGCGTATGTCACGACGCAATCGATACCAGTATGTGGAACTTAATTCTGGCAATGCGATATCTGCTGTTATAGAAGGCGCTCACCCCCAGTTAATCACTTCCTCGCAACATTATTCGTCTTTAGGAAGATAGAACTCATGCGAACTTCTGGGAGCCTACACATGGGATTGTGGATGCCGTCGGAATCTGCAATTGACATCCGCCTCCCGCGAGAGTGACGATATATTCGGAATCAGGTTTCTGACCAACTCTTCCGTTGGAGGGTTCATATTTGCTATCGAGGCCACCCTCAGCTCGAGAGACAGCAGATGTTGGGGTCCCACCACTATCTCGGCTCCGGACGCGGGCGCTTCTGAATTGACCGAGCGTGTAGGTGCGCTCTGCCCCGACCTCCGGTTTTCCAATTCGGGCTCGGAAGCAGGAGTGGTTTCTTCGGCGAGCTATCTCTGTGCTTCTGATTGTCTCCAAGCTCCGAGTCCAGTATGACTTCCAGGTGTTTGGCGCCTCCTCCGACGGACTTATACATTATCGTCCGGTGCCTTAGTCGAGACAGCGGAAGTCCGCAGGAAAGCGTCGTCAAATCTTCGCGGCAACCTATACGGCCCCCCTTAGAGATGAGGATCTTTCACGACCAGTTATCTGAGTGCGAGGGTGCTGAAAGGGAGTCTAATACAGACTCTGAGTGTTTCTCTTCGGTTTATCTTGCACCTGGGATGTGGCTGGACCTAGGGCTGGGTTTCTTGAGAGGCGAACGTTGGTCCTCGCGTATACATCGCTTAAGGTGGTCGGTATATTTAGCCTGCTTGTTCAGCCACTGTACGGGACCCTCGTAACCGACCACAATGGACATCTCACGCTGCTGGTCATCCATTGCTAGACCCCGACTTACAATTCGCAATCAGGATACGACATACCTTCCATGTTCATCGATCCAGCAGTCATGTTACAAAATCTTCCATCTTGTCGGCAGAGGCAGGACAAAGGTGGGAGGAAATGCCAGGTGACCTCTGTTCCAGAACAACGCGGGGAACATTCTCACATGAATACGTACAGTGGAAGTGCTTGAACGCAGAGCAATGACAACTGTGTTGACTTACTCCGGGGACAAGGTATCGGTATGCGATGTCTAACGGTCTTATTGAATCATTCGAGCGCAATCAACACAAGGAATAGGTTGGCTTGCCTCGTTCCCACTTCACAAGTTTCTCCGAGGGTGATGGCACCACGTCATGTCATAACTGGGCCGTCGTGATATACACAGTCCTCTTCGAGCGATCGCATTGAAGCTGTTATGCGGCCATGTAAGAGGTAGGAGCGGTATTAGAAACTTCAAGAGCAGTAGGATCAGCTTGAACCAGCAGAGCCTGTCGCTGGATGGCCCACAACTGCTTGCTATAGGGATGGCAACTTGGCCACTACTTTCCAATCCCGACGACAGAGTTCGGCATCAGAAGATAGCTTGAACGCATGACGCGATGCACGTCCGGCGAGTGTATGTTTGGAAGGGCGACGACGTAGCTCGAGAAAGCCGCAGAAGGGGAACATCAGAATCGTCTGACGTACCCGAGACCTTCCCACCGGCCACAAATAGACACCAGGCCAACTGGTCCCATGCCACTCGCAACGAGGCGGGCCCTGGGTAAACGACCGAGGTCGAGCCCTTCATCCGTCGCTGCTGCTTTGCGTGTCGCAGTCCGTTGATAAATGCGAGCTCTTCAAGAAAGCTCGGAGAAAGGTAATATTATTAAGCGAGACTTCGTGCCCTCGACACCGTTCGTAGGAAGACAACGAACAGACGAGTCCAGCCAGAGTCCAGCCCCAGTCGTCCGCCTGCAAGCTTCTTAGGTCCCGCGACTAGCAAAGGAAATCTTCCAGTGGCGCAGGACACCTCTCCCAGTTTGATGGCTCGGAGCGGGATTAAGCCCCCCACATCGGAGAGCATTCAATTCCATGTACTGTAGTGCAGGAGCGGTGACGTCTGCCTGAAGCTAGAAGCACTTCCACGGGGGCTGGAGGACGAAGAGGCGGGAGAACCCCGGCCATAGCGAGTTTCTGCGAGATTACCAGACACGTGCCTGCCGCTTCCGCGAACTTTGTTCGTGTCCGAAAGGCGGACGGAGAGCAAGGCACAGAGATGGAGCTTCGGAGCGAGCTTGTCAACTGAACGAGTCGTCACGATCATCGCAAGAGCCTTCTAGGAGGTATGCGAGCTCGCCGAGGTTCTGTCCTGCCCAAACAGCTTGTATGCGAGCATCAGGTGCCAATAGTCCGAGGTCTGAATCCACATCATAGAGGTCCTTAAAAGAAGTACGATGCGAGGGCAAGAAGGGCCCAGTGTCGGGTTTGGCCGCGCACGAGAGCGGTTAGAATTTACCCTCGCCGTTCGGGCACCAAGGACGTCCCCGCTGACTGCAAGGGTTCTGTAAAGCCCGCAATCTTGGGGTGCGAGAGTGATGTGTAGCCACGGGTTGCTCTCAGTATTGATGGATATCCATTTTGCTGCGTGCCACTACCGCACGGCGTCAGATACCCTTTGGGATGGAAAAAATGAGTGCACGTACCGCCGACCTCACATAACGCAGATGGATGGCACATAGCGTAGTCAAGGAAATAGGACTTCGGGCTCGAGACCGCCGCCTCGAGCGCATGGCTGACACCATTGCCTTACCAAGCAGACTTCTGAGTGTTGTGGACACTCGGCGATGCTAAGCGAACGAAGTTGTGGAGCCAGAAACCTAAGCGGTTCTGGGGCACATTGTGCCTTGACCGGTCATGTCAAGAATTGATTGCAAGGTTCAACTACAATGCCAATCACTGGGCGTGGTGGTCACACGACGATAAGAGTTATAGTGACCTGCGGCGCCTGGTCAAGTCTCACGCAAGGGTACAGACTCACCGATCTGCTGGCATACGCGTATGGATATGACGCGTCTGTTTAGCAGGACGAGTTCGGCTGCGACCTTGCAATGTTCCACAAGAAGTTGATGTGAATGCACGACCGTGCGAGGACAAACATTAATGGCATCATATAATTGCCTCCTCGGAATAAGCCGAAATGCGAACGTCGCGACAGAGGGCACGGGAGCATATATACAATAATATTTGGATATCATCAGTCTCGAGAGGGACCCCGGTACAGAGCGCGCAAGCAGCATCTCGTCAGCCCGACTGGCGGCCAGCTATTATTAGTTGGGATAGGTGTCGGCAGCCGCCCAGCGCGGAACTGGTCGTATCTGGTCAAGGCGGGCTCGAGAGCTGCGCGGGATCTGAAGCTTTATAAGAATCTGGTCGAGGGCGTCATCAGGATTATTCTGTCAGAAAATGCGAATGTAAGGCACTTGTGGATGCTCGGCTACTAGGTACCTGATACGGAATTACTGATTTTCGAATAGAGTACGACAATTCCAAGTGGATGAGCTAGTGCAAACAGCATTCAGTCAGAGCTCTCAAGCCGGTCAACACTTCGTTGGAGGAAAGGAGATACTGGGAGCCATACAGGAAATTGTGAATCGTGATGGGAACAGGTCCATAGTCAAGCCGTCTTTGACAAGACGAAGGCCAGCTCATGCCGAAGGATGATGTATAACCGTACCCGGTCTCTGCGGACCAAGTCCTGCTGTAGGAACTCCAACTTACAAAGTCGGTACATGACTAGAAGGCTCAGGAAGACGGGAGCAGCCCAATCCAAGCAGCCAAGACGGCATACCACACGCCCAGGTGTGCTGCGCGTCGTGGCGGCCAGAAGGCGACGTCAGGAGTCACTAGTCAGGAGGTCACGCCATAACGGGCGTCGCCACCGCCACCAGCAGATGATTTGCTTCCGTTTGTGGAACGCTCGTTGATGGCGGGACCAAAAGTTTGCTTCCGAGGAACCCAGCACGCTATAATGGGTTGCGAAATACTGAGCTAGTCCGTCCAGAGCGATATCGATTGATACTGCGCCTGCTGGATCTCATCATCCAAGCGTCATCCAGTCGCTATGTTAAAACCCAAACATTAATAGCCACAGCTAGCGCAGTTGCACGCGCGGATGACGTGCTTTAAACCGATATCCAGGAGGGCGGGAGGCGCTAAGCGTCTGGCGTAGTGAGCATTGCAGCAATCAGGTGGCCTCGCCATCGCGCACCAATCAAACCCTCTTTCGAATTCTGTCACGACCTTGGCGTGTCAGAGGCGATTTCGAGGACGGGTAAGCTCCAGCCAGAAGACAGTGGTTCTAGATATCTAGAAGACACCACCGGTAGCACCACGTCCCGAGGTACCAGTGGCGAAAGTGTGTGCATGAGTAATTCGCCTGGGAGCTCGCGTTTTGTGGCGTACAGGGTCTAGGAATAGGTCGAAGGACCGGAAGGTGATGGACATGGCAGGGAAGCACTAGGCGATCTGATTCTGCGTGTATACTGTCCTCCTGGTCCCTACCCTCTGATAGTCCCTTTGGAGTACTATTCGAAAGACAGAACATCAGCGTTCCAGGGTCAATACCTTGAAACATACCGCATTTGGAGAAAGCGACAGCCGAATTATAGGCAATTAACTATGAGCTGTCAGTTTGAGGATATGAAATAAAAGAGCCCCCCCTGCCGTCCGACAGTCGGTCGCAGAGCAAGCTCCACAGTTCTTGCTGTAATTCCGAGATGGCGGTCTATTCCCGCCATTGTCGAGAGGCAACGGAAGCCGCCATCAGATGGGTTTGGACCCCGCCCTGGCGCTGACGAGCACCGGGCTCGAAATTATCTGATAATCCCGGAGATGGCGCTAGTCCACCGTCGGCAGGGCAATCTCGATGCCAATCGGCGTTTCCTTCGACGCATTGGGCCCGGCCAGTCTCGACCCCCGACGCGTCAACGACGACCGTCGGGCTCAATTCAGTAAAATTTCGATTATTCAGGATTTACGTCGAGGCCGTGAAGAACAGCAGTGAAGTGGACAATCTGTCGGGTCGTGACTCGACGAATGAATGAGCTGCCCGCGTCGGCCTCCGACGCGCTGTGAAAGAGGGCGCGGGGAGGGTGATTATAAGGCGAGACAATGCCCTAGGGTGCCGAGCAAGTCATTTTGAGTTGTTCATTCCGACCGTGGAAGCGCTCGGAGGTTATTTACGCAAGGGCTTTAATGATTCATTAACAATATTGTCCGGAGCCGCGAGCGTCGTCTGCGAATTTTCTTTCGTCGACATCATCCATGACGGAAGGGGCGGGACTGTGCACGCAAGCACCATCGCACGTTGCGAGCCGAATTGGAAGCGCGCCCATCACACGGTGCAGACGCTTCGCAAACAAGGATGGCCCGGTAGACTGCACTACTGACAGTATCTCTGATGTGATGCCTGGTGAGAAAGGGGTTGTGGGGCCCGGTGTCGCCCTGCGTTGTTAATCGGATTCCTCTCTCGGGCACGAAGAACGCGTCGCTGCGGCTCTGTTGCAGAAAACACACATTTGTTGCCAGTACAGGATTACTGCTTTCGAGCAGGGTCGCAACGGGTAGGCCTGGAGGGATCGGTGGGCGGCGGCATGGGTACATGGGTTCGAGAGGTTCGGTGGCGGATTCGTGGCATGTGCGTTACGAGGTCGGGTGGAAGAACATAGGATGTGGCCAGAGCCACGCTGCTAGGTGAAGCGAACTCGACTCGGACGAAGACAGTGAGCATGGGCGGGATATACTCTTGATGCCGGCCACGCTCTCCTTTCTCACGCATGCCCGTGTTTTGTTTCCGTCGCGCAAACACTGCACTGCAACGGGGATCTGCGATCAAGGAGAGCGGAGGAAAATTTTCAGATGGAGGCATGTTTTTGTCATTGTTCGACGGATGGTGACAGTGAAAGACTGCACGTAACGTGTTAGGGGAGGGTCGGTGGAGTAAGAAGTTGTTCTAACATGTATATAATGTGCTAGGCGCGCGTCCGTCACAAAACTAAGAATCGCGAGGAATATTGCAGAGCTCCGTAGAATATCGCTCAGCATGCGAACAGCTTCAGGATGAGAACAGCAGTCCACAATGTCATGATTCTGAAGCGAGTCCCACGAATGTACAGATTCGCGAAGATCGAGGGAGCGAGCCGGGTATAAGGCTCAAGTCCGCCTCCCATGGTCACGCTCGTACAAAGCAAGTGGATAAGCTTTCGACCGAAAGGCGTTGCTGCGGGCATCAAGACAGGCTATACTTGTACTCTATGGGGAGACAGGAAACGTCGCACTGCGCGGGAGGAAACGGGACAAGCATAACTTCCCGAGAGGCCAGGCTGAGCCAGGCTTTCCAGTCCTAACACCAGACTCAAATTCCACGCAACCCGAGTATCAAATGAGCAAGTCGACTGCCCGACATCCGTCAGTGCTGCAGGCGAGTTTGCCATCATGACTCGACACGCTGGTGGGAACGTCGAAGGCACCCATGACTGAGAGGGTATTGTGACAGTCACAATAGTCACACCCGCTGCCATGCCAAAATTGGACTAGCTTGGGGTCCCCAAAACGGGCAGGTAAATGAAGTGTCTCTGGATCTGGATCGATCACGAGAAGCTTTGGTGTCCGGGGTCTCTCCTCTCCCTTGCTCTGGGTCACTCGCGCCAGGCTGTGACTTGCAAGTGACAATAAATATAAGCTCGCGATACCTCTCTGTCCTCATCTGCCTTCCTCCTCGTCCTCGACGTCCCTCCCGCCCTCCGCCACCGACGACCACCACCACACCGACTACAGCAATGGAGATTGACACTGACTGGTGCCTGCACTGCAGCCAACGCACTGTAAGTCGTCTCGACGCCGGCGCGCACAGCATCCGCTCACGGGTTCTTTAGGACGGAACTACTTACTGTTCTGTAAAGTGCGAGTACGAAGATCAGCCGCTGCTTGTTCCTAGCCTGTGCAGGTCGCGCTCGGCGTCCTGCGCGAATTCCTTATCTTCCTCGTCTCACCGCGGCCATGACCGGTATGACCACGCGAACGCGCTGGTCGAGGAAGATGTGTGTATGGCTTCGACTTCAAGATCTGCTATGGCGTGGGTTGGAGCTGGGTCGGGGAAGGACGAGACTCACATCCAGGCTTGGGCGCAAAATATCCCTGTGGGCGCTGTCCCTCAGAACGACATCATCCCCTTCTCGCCGCTCGCCGATAGCTCGATGCCGTCATCGTCACGCTCATCCATGAAGTCAAAGGCATCTTCGCCCAGCCGTTCAGGCTCTTTCCGCCGGCCCGCCCTCGTCCAACCCGTCGCGCCATCTCTATGCATGTCCACGCCCCATGCTGCGCGACCCAGACCATCCCTACCCATCCTCACCCCACAACAACAGATCGCGACTATCACCCGCGCAAAACATCTGAGACGCAAGTCCGCCGGCGATATGAGCGCCAGCGTGATGTCGTCTGTCCTCATTAGTCCGCCCGAAACGCCTGAAGATATGGACGATTCGGGCATTCCCGACTACGTCTATGCGAGCTCGAGGGACCAAACCGGCGTCCAGGATAGTGTCCTGAAGGCGACGCAAACCTTCAATCACGCGAAGACATATCTGGCTGACACTCTTCGCTCGTGGTATTGTTCGTCCCCCGCTGTGCCTCAGCTTTCTGCTTCCTTGAGACCGGAGGTGACGCACACGCAGCCGAAGTGTGTCACTGTCGTTCCGCGATCTCGCCCTGCCTCACCACCACGCGCTGCTCCGCCCTTCCCGAAGCACCGGAGTACGGAGGAGACGTCAACTCTTCGCGTTCCTTCCCCTCTTCATCTTCCCGACGAAGATCTTCAGTCTTCCTGTCTGTGCGCGTCTCCGATGCGGACTTCGCCATCGAGAACGCCATCGCAGATTCCTTATCCGTCTCCGTCATCCGCCTCCTACGAGGCACGGGAACGACGACCCGTTGGCGTCGTCGACGAGAATATTCACCCTGCATTCTTGTTTAGAGGGAGGAAGGGCCGTTCGTGAACGTCGCCTCGCCTTCACAGTGCATTCTCCCTTACCATCATAGAGTTCCACCATAGACGGCTCCGGTCTCATTCATATTGTCATATTTTGCGACTCTTTTGGCGTATGTTTATCCATTACGGTTCTTCAAGGTCTCAAGTTTCTTCAGCCACTGGGAACGTCACGCGCGGGCAGCATATAGACAGATCGAGGCTCCTCTACAGTATCCTTGTCGCCGAGACGACACCAAAACGACTTTCGTTCTTGTTCCATTTTCAGTCTCCCCATCCCGACTCAACTCTGTCAGCATACAACCATCCCTTCTCTATGATCCCTGTCATCAGCATCAACTGCATCTTTTCCTATCTTCTGGACTTGTCCCGCTTCTGTTCGCTTCCCGCTGTCCCCGCACGTGACTGTCCTGCGCCCCCAGAAGCGGAACGCGCATCTCCTTCTGGCCGACTTGGTTTCTCTTGGTTCCCAAAATATGCGGTCTTCGTACACGAATCTTGCTTATCTGAGGCTTAGTGCCTGGATAGACTTTGTGTTGGCTGCACATGGGATCTCGGGAGATGCCAAGGTTTGACCGGATGCCCGAGGTTGCGTTCTTCTTCTTCCTCGCAGAGTTCCAGTGTGCCCAGTACACGGGTCCGAAGGCGACTCGAATGTGCGAGTTTAGAGCGGCTCCCCGTCGTCATCGCCACGCCCTCTGGGCTCGACTTGCCTTTCGCACTACGCCACCCACTCATCATGCCGTTTCGTTGCCAGGCCGGATCTCATATTTCTTTCATTACACCTTGCCTCGTTACCCTTACTCTGTAGCTTCCATCATTATATCATCAGCACTCTGCTCAATTCCCCATCTCACGCCATACAACAAAAATGGACTGTGTCGTCGTTGTGGACCCGTACCTATATCCATTCGCTGTCCTAGTAGTTCAAGTATATCGTGGTGTTATCGTTGTTGTCGTTTGTTGAGGTCCTAGCTTTCAATACAGTCCATCGTCGATCTGTTCCACATCTCTATAGCCTGATTGTTTCTGTTCATCACTGTCTAACGCGAGACCGTTTCCATACCAAGATATGGAGAGCCATTATTTACTATATTGTATCCACATAGTCGTGCTTAAACTACACTCTTTCAAATAGCTATCGCCAATGAACTGTCCCCCATTGTTCCGAGTCTCAAGTATAACGGTATATCATCGATGGCAACAGTACGACATTTGCCCGCGTATTGAATGTATTGCAAAAGGCGATGGTATCAGGCAGCGTGGAGGTGTAGGGCAGGCATAGAAGGGCCCGGCGGTAAGGTTTCGAGGGCGTGATGAGTGCCAGCGATCCCTCCGATGTCCGTCGACCATCGAGTGACGCAGGCATAGCCGTCTATTCTGGGGACCTGGGCAGCACTGGCCTGGGCCTCGGGCTTAGGCGAACCGACGGTGCATCGAATCTTTAGTAGGCGGATGGTCCTGGGCTCCTAGCAAGCGAGGCACTGCAGGTCCAGAGAGGAGACGGTGGCGCAGTTGTTGGACCGATGGCGGGTCGTTTGAAGCTAGTCCTGGCAGGCGCGACAACTGAAAATTATTGACTGACGTAGGGGGAAAGGATGTTGGACTGGTATATTGCCAGCGAGATTTCGTGGCCCTGTGGAGGCGCAGGAAAATCTGACAGGGCGGGCGCCGTAAGAGAATATACTTGGAGGAAAGTTTGGGTGATGTATCGAGGAGCGTCTTGATTCTGTCGGAGGCGAGGGTGATTGAAAGGATCCGAGTGCCAATCGTACGTGAGAAGTAACCCAGGGAGTTGGCCACACGCAGCAAGCTATTTTCAGACCGTTCCAGACCCCGACGGCCGTCTTCGCGATGGTTGGTCCATATGTACTGTATGCTGGCCAAGAAAGATGGGTGCCAGGTGCCTTCACGGATGGTCGTCCAAGCCCAGATAATGTTCGCTCGAAACCAGTAAAATGGACAGTCAGTCTGACTAAAAGCATAGGGCAAAGCTGAATAGCTTCCGTTTGGAGAGACAGCACTCATCGTTAGATATGGCCTTGACCATCAGCTGCAACAGCGATCGAACCCGAAGAGAAGACAGTCATGCAGGCTGTGGGGCCTAGCCCGATCGCGGGGTAACCCATGGGAAGGATACATGGGCTCTCTGCACAGGCGGTCAGATGTCGGACGACTCTGGCCAGACCAGACCTGTCGACAAGAGTATGGCAGATAGATCCTTCTGTACCGACGTGCTATTGAGCGCCTTTTTGGATTGGGATTGAGTTCGTTCAGGGTTTGGACATTCCGGAAGAGACAGGACCCACGAGCGTGGATGCAAGGCGCTGGACGGAGGGTCTCGACATTGAAGTGAGGGGGGGACTGTCGTCGCGTGCCAAGCGCAAATCCGTCTCGCTCCGTATCAGATCGTTTCTTCAGTACTCGAATCGTTTCTTCAGTACTCGAATCGTTTCTTCAGTACTCGATGTGCGCAGCCACGCTCTCGCCGCTGTACAGCTGTCAGGAAAAGATGGGGGGAATCGAGCTGCACCTGACGATCAGCTGTACAGCCATGACGCGGGACGTACCTGACAATATTGCGAGATATTCGGATTCCTGAGAGCCTTTGTTCCTCGAAACTTCCTCAGCATTCCTAACACATCGGCGATACCGACGCTGTCCGTGGTCCGGACACTACCAAGAGGGGATCGGTTACCTGGCAATGCAAGTAAGGCTTGGCCAACTCCCTTGTACTGGGTCATGGGTTACCGAGCCCCCCCACACTCACCGTGTGTCTGATGGTTTCTCGTCAGCGCTATTCATATCAGGGCCTTGTATGGTTGCTGTTCGAGAGCAGCACCGGCACAATGGAGAGCACATACGCCAAAGGCGCCGAATCTCGCGGATACCCAAGCCAATCTTGCTTTCTTATCGCCCGAAAGAGGTATAGGTCAGGTCGTTAGTGGAAGCCAGCCACAGACCATCTGGCGTGACAGTAGATGGAATATTGCCCGTGATCGAGACAGCGTTATCAAAGGCTTTTGCTGGACAGAAGAATGTACTCACAGTCAGTCTCTTGATGATATCCTGGCCCAGGAGGAAATGGCCACAACCTGTCGGTGTGCCGGCTGCCACCGCAGGAAGGAGCTCAGTCTACTGCCTGCGAATTCGCCAATTTCTAGAAACAGTGCATCAAGCGAGCCCGCAGCGCTGAGCGGCTGTATGTGCCTGGTAATCGCGATTTATTACGATGAATATCATGAGCCATGGAGGAACCGGCTGCACCGTTGGCAAACGCCCGGACAGTTAATGAACCGGAAGAATCTGGGATATATGGCCATCAATCTCACCGAGGGCAGCGGGGCGTCGAAAGGATGGCCAGCATCAGATGCTTCCGTCTTCCGGCGCTTACAAGCCTCTGACCGAACGAGGGCCTACGGCGCATGCACTCGCTGCAAGTATCGGCGAATTACACAGTATTTGATGAGACTGGCCACGAACGCAGTTTCTGGGTTTGCAAAAGATAGACGACGCATTGACTGTGGACGTGGTTTGCTGCAGGAGCGCAGAAAGCGCGCCATAAGGGGATGCCCGTCGGCAGCCTCGATCGTTTCTACCAAACGCCTGCCTAGCGGGTTGCTCTTCCCGCCCATCGGTCGCCGTTTCCAATTTCAACAGAAGTTTCAAGAACTATCGCGTCTAAATTCTTGGGGTTATCCGGCTTCAAGATATTGGATTCTGTGCCTTACGTCTTTCGACGGGAAGACTAGTTCTGACATTAACATCACCCCTACGGATACGCCGCACTGGCTTCCTTCGAGACTACGATCCAGAGGTGCGAGCTGCTTGCAGCAGTAAGCCTTGGTTTACTAAGTAGTATGTGATACTGCATGTCCGCGCCGCAAGAGCATCACAAGGAAAGGTTCGAGTGGCCGGTCCGCATGCCTGCAAAGCTCTTCCGTCACTTACCCGCTGGAATGCGTCTGCCCGACCAATAGCTTCCGCGGTGTTGAGCCAGACGAAGTAATCCGCTGCGATACTTCTCAGGTACACGCAGGCTGCAAAAAGTAACTGTACGTCTCGTTTTCTAGCATGGACCTACTTAGCTCAGCTGGAGCTAAGATTCCTTCTTCAATTGCCACCGCAGATAGGCTGCCTTCTAGAGAAATCTGGCTGCTAGATCCCGCAATGCTGTTGCGGACTATGGGAATATGCTTTGGACTCCTCAAACCTTCGCCCCGCGCTTCCTGCTCCACTCTTCCTGTAAGATGCCAATCCTGCAAGTCTTGGCAAACAGAACGCCAATTGTTATCGCATAGAGGCGGTATGTAATATGGCGCTGTTGTCGGTGTTCACGTCTTGCTGGCCTACCAGCGTCGTACACGACCGAGACCGTCCTCGAATCCCGGACTTAAGGCAGTGCGCGTCGTCCAGACCGTACACCTGCCATGGACTGGGTCTTCCCAGTCAACAGCGACAAGAATCTGCCCTCCGCATGATGATCCGGATCCACACGATACCCCCTTAGCTATACGGTCGACCATCACCTCAGCAAAGTTCTGTACGCTGACCTTGGAGCTAATCTCAAGTTCCCACCCCTTCACCAATACATTCAGGTCATTCGATATCCACTCGTGCATCGACTCCCCCCGGACACCATATCGGACCCATTGTGAAAGTATGATGATGGGCCTCGAGGTCAAGTGATCCTTGACATTTCTGTACTAACGCTATCGCCCACCCTTCGTGAATTCACAGCCCTGGTGTGGCACGCTACCGACCGCCGACATCCGGTGCGTATACTTAGGTCTCCCTGTTAATGCAACAGTCACCAGTCTAATAGCAAGTCTGGTTATAATAATCAGGCAGAGGCTTCGTACTGGATACCGTCATCAAGGCAAAACCAATTGAATTAGCGGCGGGGGAAAGGCAACGGTGCCTGGTGTTCAAAGGCTAAGGTCAATGCTAAATTCTTTATGAAAGATGGTTGATCAAGGCTTCTCCTCAATAGGTATTACCCGACAGACTTCCAGACGAACTGTTGGACTGGAAGAAGAAGGCCCCAGCAATCCTCCGCTCCCGAGGTCCGAGACTGACAGACCGCTCACACGCGAGTTTACACGATCGAGCTGAGTTTCCTCCTGGTTCCGATGATGTCCATAAAGGTGGACGGCGCTCCTGCAATAGCGCAAAATGTACATGCCGAAGTGTTTCTATGCACGCCTTCCTTGGCCGACGGATCGTGACGGACAATTTGCTCGGCACAGTATGTGGCAATCAGAGGGGGAGGACCAGCTTCCATGGACAAGACCGCCGCGATGACTGCCGCTCTGTTTACCACCGTCGTTTCAAGGTAAGCGCTACAATCTGACCACGTCCCTGACCTGCTTAACTGCGCTCAATGGGATATGTCGTGATGCAATTGATTTTCACATATCACAATCTGCAGCGGCGTAACGTAAGAAACATGCGGTGGTCTGCAAGCAGTCCTTTACGCAGATACGTATACATGAGGCGCTACGGACTGCACTCATCAGAATGCCAGAAGACGCGGCGGAACTGGATATCACAGATCCAGATTAGAGATGATACAAACTTGATTGGATTTGAGAGGACCATGTAATTGAGACAACGGTACCGGATTAGTGGTCGCAGGACAAGCGCTCTATGACTATACAAACCTTTTGGGCGTGCTAGCAGCGGCGCACACAAGCACTATACAAGGTACTTCCAACGAGTAAAGCATGAAGACAGCCAAAGCAAATTTATGCTTAACTTTTTGCACGTGAGAGCATAAAAGCTGATTATTGCGGGGGTTGAAAGCTGCCATGCATGCGCATGAGTTCATAGAATGTGATGGAGAGGCATTCGGTCATGAACTCACCCAGGTGGAGGGCCTTGGAACCCTGGTGGAGGGGGAAAGGGCATACCTGGAGGGAAGCCAGGAGGACGGAAGCCAGGAGGGGGACCAGGCATGCCAGGAGGGCCACCAAACGACATGGGAGGCCGAGCCGCGGCCGGAGCACCCACTAAAGTGAAAGTTCAGCGCCATATCAGGGTCCAGAGAGATGCCGCACGTACTCGGAGGCATCATGGGCATGCCACGACCAGCAGGCATTCCGCGGCCAGGACCGAAAGGTAACTGCACGCACCAAGATCAGAAACCGATAAGTTGGTGAAAGAAGGACCTTGATCAACGCACCATGTTCTTTTTGTCGTCGTCCTGCACGGGAGGAGGACCCTCCACACTCAGACTAACGACTGTCTCACCACGGAGGATAACCAAGCCTAGTGTCCGCTTCATATCCTGCATGGGGGGTGCCTCCGCCTCACCGGCCTTTTTCTTCGGCCTGACGCGTCGGAATTCTTCACATTCTGCCAGTACAAGATTCATGTGCCGATCGAATGCAAGCATTTGTCCGGTTAGCGCACGCCCATCGTTGATCGTGACTTTGAGCCTCCAGTTGATGAGGCCCAGCATTTTGCCGCCCTTGGACTTTGGAGGAGGCTGTAACATGCATCAGCAGCTGATCCAGCATTTCTTCGGTACACAAGCTATGCACTCACCATGATGGGCAGCTGGTAGAATAAACGAGTTTCAAACAAGATGCATTGGACGAATAAATGCGGCCAAATAACGACAAATATTGAAGTGGCTGCTAAAGTTAAAGGCCTGTACTTCACTTCACCTTCCTCTCGGCGACTGCAAAGGCTTCGCGCATACATCTCACTCGCGCAACCTCTCCACTGCCGGTAATCCAAGTTCTCCATAGCGAAATATTCTCAGTCTTTAGCTCAAGTCCGGAGGCGTATGTGCTGGTTCGGAGACGTTCGGATGCACGTGCCCGCATAGAGGAGCGCTTGCATGGATGAAGTCGGGAACTCTCCTGACCGCCTGGGTATAAGAACGCATTAAAGTGATTGAACGGAGCACCGAACTGAAAGCACCGATCGCTGAAGAAATGTCTTCTCTCACTACCAGCCTCACACATCTTTTGGGTGCGCCGTTTGATCACGATCGACTCAATAATACCCGTCTTATTTCGGCGAACTCTCAGGCGTTCGCACTCCCATTATATCTGCACCGATGGCCGGTGCAAGTGGGGGTGCACTAGCCGGTGCCGTAGGCCAAGGAGGAGGCTTTGGGTTCCTTCAAGCCGGTAAGTTGAATGCCGAAATAAACGACCATTTATGAAATCCCCGTGTAACTTCGTAAGGGTATAACGGTGCAGAAAAGCTTAAGGAAGAGCTGGAAACCGCGCGGTCAACATTAAAGGTGTCTTCTCTTGAGCACGCAGCCATAGGGGTGGGCTTCATCGCCTGGATACTTGAAGAGGGAGGGCCCTCCTCTTTCGACTTATTAAAAGTCCCGCTCCAGAATCGCGTCAAAGCGATCTGGCTAGCCTTTGGAAATGACCTCGGAAGATGGGTCTCATACATCCGGGACTACGATCGGCAAAGGGCTGATGGCCATAAAACGATCATCTTCGTACAGTTGTCTTCCGTGGAAGAAGCCCTCACTGCTGCGAACGACTGGAAGGTCGACGTTCTGGTCGCGCAAGGTAGAAGAGCTTCTATCCTAGTTATATGCTCACTAAGACAAGTTATTTATGGTCCTCAGGGATCGAATCTGGCGGGCACGGTCGGGCATCCGCTCCTCCTCTTCTCACACTAATATCGTCTCTTGTCGAAGTTGTACCGAAAGAGGGACCTCCTATTGTTGCTGCTGGCGGTCTGGCCAACGGCGCGCACATTGCTGCATGCCTTACTCTTGGGGCTTCAGGAGTGGCAATGGGCACACGGTTCCTGCTGACGCCAGAAAGTCTGTACACGGACGCGCAGAGGAAGGCTCTAATCGCCGCTGGACCAAATTCTACTATCAGAACCTTCGCCTTCGATCGCGCCAGAGGAACCTTAGGCTGGCCAACAGGCATCGACGGAAGAGCGTTGATGAATCAGACAGTCAAAGATCTCGAGGCGGGAGTGCCGATAGAAGATGTGCAGCAAGCATTCTCGCAAGCCGTCCAAAATGGGGATCCCAATCGCATGCTTGTATGGGCCGGTACTGGAGTTTCTCTGATGAATCAAGTTAAAGGAGCAGCCGTGAGCTTGAGAACCTCTGCGCAGGATAGGGCCCGAAGACTCATCTATCATTCAGGCTCTCGTGGCTGAGTTGCACCAAGAAGCCGTTGCGCATCTGAGAAGGGCATCACAGATCGTATCCGCCGCTTGAACGTCCGTCTGACACCGGCCCGGCTCTGGGCAATCTAAGTCGGTCACTGACAGACCCCTTTTGTATTTCAGGACGAATGTCACTGCAGCTGCTCTTGTGTACCATAAGGCGAGACAAGCTCGCAGGCTTAGTCGTTTCTGGATCGATCGCCGACCTTTAGCGCGGAAATTGGTTGGTCACGTCCCTTGATTCTGCTATGGTGGCCCCACGAGTCATAGTGTCGAGGCATGTCGGTCTGTAGGATCCTTGCTCCTAGCCCTTCTGGGGTATGGTCGGGGTCTCGGCGTTAACGCGTCTGAGTGTCTTGATCTGCGGGTTTCGAAAAGCACGCTCATTGCGAAGGTGTTATCGTCACGTGAGCATTCCTTGCAGAGCGCTGTGACTCTGAGGCTGAGTGGCCTCGCTGAGGAAGAGCGCCATTCCTGCTCAATGTTGCTTGAGCAAAGACTCTAGACATCACATAACTATCAAATTAATCTTGACAGGACGCTTCTCGCAATTTGTGTCCCAGTCCTCACGACAACTATCTGCTTGCTGAACGTACGTCTGATGTTTCTGATGAGATACTTGTGCTTATAGTGAACCTTCTCATCCCGTCTTTAAATTGACGGTCGCCATGTCCCCGTTTTTGACAGCCGGATGCATAGTCCATCTCCTTTGCATGCCTCCTGACAAATGAATGGCATGCTATCGCAATGTCATGGCCTTATCCTAGAGTCACGCAATGCTTTGGTCTATGATAGGGTCAGAGTTGCGGTTTGGAGAGCTCTTTCGCCTTTGCAGTCTCATCTATTCGCGTTTCGGAAGGTGATGAACTCTATACGTTGATTCAAATATACGAAATACAGGACGATGAAAAGTACAACATTGTTTTTGGAAACTTCTGTAACCTGCCCAGTTTAGTGAACAATCTCGACGCACAGGTCGCCGCCATTGATAGAGTCGCCTAAAATACCCGTGAGTTCTACAGTATCTCATACCTGACATAACGTGTACGCACCTTCGTGAACGGCGACGCGTTTCACGTGCCCTGAGACGGGCGCCGTGACTGCCGACTCCATCTTCATAGCGCTCAGCACTATCAAAAGGTTTAGGCACCAAACCACCACATCAGAACCAACAAATGCACTTACCACACAGAGGATCGCCCTTCTTGATTTCTTGGCCCTCCTTGACCCTTACCTCGACGACAACACCAGACATGGGGGCACCCACGGATCCAGGGTCAGAGGTCGCCTTTTCGCGCGAGACCGTCTCGACAGCGGAGTTCTTGTCGTCCACGGAAACGGCGCGGATCTGTACCACGAAAGTGAGTACGCGTAGCGGCGGGGAAACATGAACGAGCCTACCTCGCCGTTGACTTCAAACCACGCGTCTCTCTGAGCACGTCCCTCGACGACAGGGCCGACCGCCATTAAACGGATAATGAGAGTCTTGCCCTTTTCGATCGAGATGTGCATCTCCTCCCCGATCTCCGGCCGGCCAAGGAAGTATCTCGTAGGGATGACACTCAAGTCTCCATACTTCTCGACGAAACTCTGGTACTCCTCGAAAACCTTGGGGTACATGACATAGGACGTGACATCCGTATCTGTGATGTGCTTGCCGAACTTGCTCCGGAGCTCAGCCTTGATCTTCTTGAAGTCCAAGGGATCCATGGTAGCACCAGGACGTCCGTCGATCCTGGGCTTATCACGGATGATGCGTGACCGCAACGGTTCAGGGAAACCGCCAACGGGTTGGCCAAGGTACCCTTGGAAGAACTCCACGACAGAGGACGGGAAGTCAAGTTGATCAGCACGGTCAATGACTTCCTGCTTGGAGAGCTTATTCTGCGTCATCCATTGCGCAAAGTCGCCGACTACCTTGGACGAGGGTGTCACCTAAGACGGTGAGTTAGCGCACATGATGTAGATACTCTGCATCCGAGCGCACCTTGATGACGTTGCCGCACTGTTGAAAACAACACCGTTTAGTACTCACGTAAGCATTAAGATGTGGCTTCAACATACCAATTCGTTAGCCTCGATATACTTCTTCTTGATTTCTGTGACTCATATTAGTGCCAAAGGTCTTCACTACGAAGAACCTCATCTTTACCTGTCCATTGCGTGCCAAGACCCAATTGCGCAGCTTGGAACTATTATCATTTAGAATACCACTGGATTCCTCGTAGTGAAGATCACTCACCATGAGGTTCGTGTACTGACCACCGGGCATTTCGTGGTCGAAGACACTGGAATCCGAGGCGCGAACGTTGGCTTCGAAGCAGCCGTAGAGCATCCGCACTTGACTCCAGTAGAGGTTGAGAGCCTGGATATCGGCATAACGAATGCCCGTGCCGAGGTTGGATTGCTCCAGAGCAGCGCAGACAGCGCCCATCGGGGGCTGCGAAGTGAGACCAGACATGCCTAGCAAACACGTCACAACAAGTCATGCATGATGGTGTTAGATCTCCATACTGTCAATGGCTACGTCCACCACGTCAGCACCAGCAGCGGCACAGGCAATCATCGTCGCCGCAGAGATACCGGCAGTGTCGTGCGAGTGAACGTG
The DNA here is from genome assembly GCA_004369045.1 of Heliocybe sulcata. NCBI lineage: Eukaryota > Fungi > Basidiomycota > Agaricomycetes > Gloeophyllales > Gloeophyllaceae > Heliocybe > Heliocybe sulcata. The sequence goes on along the minus strand of ML213510.1, from coordinate 192,771 downwards.
GATGGGAAGGTCGGGGTATTTCTTCCTGATGGAGCCCACCAACCTGCAGTTGCTGCATTAGTACTGAAATCTCATCGCGAGATGACATAGTCGCACATCTTAGCAGCCTCCGGCTTCAAGAGACCGGCCATATCCTTGATGGCCAAGACGTGGATACCCTCAGCGACAAGCTGGTCAACAAAGTCCAGATAGTACTGCAGGGTGTACTTTGTCTTGTTAGGGTCGGCAATGTCGCCGGAGTAGCAGACTACGGCCTCAACGACACCGCCAGCCTTCTTAGCAGCGTCGATACCGAGTTTCATCTAAGCAAACGTCAGTAAACGTGTCCCCCTGAGCGATGCTTCGTAGTTACGTTTTCTGAAATACTATGTTAGAGACCATGTCCCAGCAAGGTACGATGCTCAAGACGTACCAATGTAGTTCAGGGAGTCAAACACCCTGAAAATGTCCAGACCATTCTCGACAGCCTTCTTCGAGAAGTCATAGATGGCGTTATCGCTGAAGACGTGTAAGGAAGAAGTACACAGATGTCAGTCAGAGAACTCACGGATAGCTGGTGTATCCGACACCGTTGGCGCCACGAACCAGTGCTTGGAAGGGAATATTCGGAACCAGCTTCCGCAGGGTGCGCTGGACCAAAGGCGTCAACCAGCTGATGAGGCCGTTCAATGATGGATCTCACCAGACGCTCCCAAGGGTCCTCGTACAGGAACCGCATCGCAACATCGAACGTCGCACCACCCCAGCATTCTAAACTGTACGAATTCGCCAGCGCGTAACTCGTCTCCTTAGCAATATTCACCATATCCTGCGTCCGCAGCCTCGTCGCCAACAGAGACTGATGGGCGTCACGCCAGGTAGTGTCCATAATGAGACAGCCAGGGTACTCGCGGACGGCCTTGGCGAATGCCTCGGGGCCCTTCTCGACAATAATGTTACGCCAGCCCAGCTCGCATGGGTAGGTGGTGTCCAGAGGGGGACCGTTGGGGTCGTCCCGGTTTTGGAAGGAAGGGATGACGATCTCTTCCTTGAGGCCTGGCTCGCCCTACATGGAGCGAATGTTAAAGCTGTCATACCCCCAACGTGCCAAACATGCTTACAGTCTGACCCGCAATGGAACTGCCGTTGACAGCTAGGTCGCCGAGGTAGGCAAGCAACTTCTGAGCACGGTTCTGGCTCTGAACGAGCTTGAATAGCTCCGGAGTGTCATCGATGAACTGCCAGGATGTTAACAACATGACAAGAAGATGGCAACATCGATAACTCACGGTAGTCCAGGTCTTGCCACCGATGAAGACATCATGAGTCAAGAGGCGGAACAAGAAAGGAATGTTGGTCTAGCATACAAGCGAGTGAGTGTAATGCATATAGTCAGTTTAGTGGCGAAGTATCGCGTACCTTCACGCCGCGGATACGGAATTCAACGAGAGCCCGTAGCATCTTCCTGCGTGCGACCTCATAAGTCGTCCCACTAACTGTAACTTTGACGAGCAGACTGTCGTAGTGCGGCTGAATGTAACTCTGGTTAGACAGCAGCAACTGTTTAAGCCAAAAGCATACCGTGATCTGTGCACCAGCGAAACCAGAGCTAGCATCCAAGCGGACACCATTGCCACCAGCACTTCTGTACACCTCGATTTTACCGGTATCAGGCTGGAAACCGTGAGCGGCGTCCTCGGTGGTGACACGGCACTGGATCGCAAAACCGCGACGGGTAATGGCTTCCTGGCTGATACCCAGCTGTTGCAGGGTCGCACCCGCAGCAATTTGAATCTGGGCAGCGACAATGTCGATACCTGTGATCTCCTCTGCAAAGTAAAGCAGGTCGCAAGTCAGCAATTATAATAGAAACTTAGTCTGTAGTCAAGGGTGAATACTCACCAGTAATGGTGTGCTCGACCTGAATACGGGGATTGATCTCAATGAAGTAGTGCCTTCCCATCTGATCCACCAAGAACTCCGCAGTGCCGGCATTCCTGTACCCGACGCTCTTCGCCAACTTGATAGCATCCGATAAGATAGCTTGCCTAACCTCCTCGGGCAAGTGCGTCGCAGGCGCAACCTCGACCACCTTCTGATGTCTCCGCTGCACGGAACAGTCACGCTCGAAGAGGTGGACCGTGTTGCCTTGACCGTCAGCGAGGATCTGCACCTCAATGTGGCGGGGGCGCTCCAGGAATCGTTCGATGAAGACCGTGCCATCGCCAAACGCTGACTTCGCCTCGGAGACAGCGCGCTCGAATGCATCTTTGAAATCGGCCTGTTCCTTTACGACACGCATACCGCGACCACCTCCGCCCATAGCGGCCTTGATGATCACTGTGTTCCATTGTCAGAACTTGCTGAAAGTTAGTGACGATATATGCATTTACTCACCGGGGAAGCCATACTCCTGAATGAAGGCATCGGCGTCCTTCCAGGAGTCGACTGGTCCGGGCGTTCCGGGAACCACGGGTACACCGACCTTGATAGCTGATGCAGGAATCAGCGACCGCTCACTATGGAAAGCAGTCCACAAGCAATTGCTTACCGATGGTTCTTGCCTTAGTCTTATCACCGAGGGAATCGATGACTTCGGGCGAAGGTCCGACGAAGGCAAGACCTGCTTGCTCCACCTTCTTCGCAAACCCTGCGTTCTCCGACAGGAAACCATAACTGTATGCACATGTAAGTGATGCTTCCTTGCGCAAAATAGCATTTGGCAACACACCCAGGGTGAATCATGTCAACGCCATGCTCGAGAGCAATTCTGATGATGTCCTCTTGGGCAAGGTATGCAGCGACAGGTGTTAAGCCCTTGCCAACCTGGTACGCCTCATCTGCCTGGAGAACATCAAGATTCAGGAGATGATTCAATCGATAAGCTATGGTCCACTGGCCTTCTGACGATGTGCAGAAAGCCGATCTTCGTAAGAGTAGATAGCAACTGTATGCATGGCAAGCTCATGAGCAGTCCGGAACACACGAATAGCAATTTCCTTCATCGCAAAGAGTTCATGAGTATAAAGAACGCTGGAGCAAACGCGTCGATACGCACTCCACGATTAGCGACCAAGATCTTCGTCAAAGGACCACTGTGCCCAGCGCCCTTCCTGCGCATCGTCTGAATAGTATGCACTGGCGTCCCAGGAGCACTAGGCGATCCTGCAAACATGGCTGAAAGCCTTGGTGGGTGCAGCCCTTGGGTCGCCGTCGGTGCAGCCATGATCGTAGGCTAGAAGGGTTTGAGTGAGGAGAAAGTCTGGTAGCACATTGATTAGGATCGCTGGGCTCTTAAGCTGCTGCGGCCGAGCACAAGAGATAATACGCACATCGAAGTCCTTGGCCTTGGTCGTTGTCTCCAGCCAAGCTTAAGCGAGCGATAATGGAGGCGATTGTACCAAGATGCAGACGCGAAATGAATATAGAAGGGGGTCACAAACGACGTCAACGTGATTCTCCGTTACCGGCGGCTATATAGCGTTATACGCCCGTTCCATCTCCGTCAATGCCCGCCTTTATTGAGCCCTTCGCCCGACGTCGTCCTCGACGCCTGTGAGCATAAACCAGGCGTCTCATCGCAGCCGTTGCGGGTGGCGGCGAAGGCTATCCCAAGGCATAGCTGCATTAAATTCAGTAGTCGACTGATGTCATACCGTCAACTTCTGTACTTTCCTCACTACAAATTCGGCTACTTAATTAATGAAAGTGAGGACTTGGCCGACAACGGATGTTTTCCTTGATCAAGGCAAGCAGCTGGCCTATAAATACGTCCATTTGTGCGAATTATTCGTGGTGAGAAAATCAAGCAGTACTTGACCCCGCACATGCCCTATCCTGCCCGACCAATCTCCGACCTACTGTACCGTGCGGACCTCCACTTGACAGGCAGCATGCTCTCTACCGCAGAGGTACCGATACGAAGAGAGACTCGGTTACAGTGGTTTCGATCCAAGTACTTACCGTGTACAACACCAGGCAAGCGGGCTTGGCGAACGCGGCGCACCCTGGAATGGTCATGACATGCAATTGGATTCGTTAGGGCTGAGAAATACAAGGAGCGACGTGTCGTAGGGAAACACCAGCGCACCAAGATCGACATAGATATGAGGATCGACACAACAGGTGAGGAGGAGTTGCTACAGGTCATCAGTTTGAAGGAACCGGAACATATGGACAATTCAGAATCGCCTGATGATGTGCTTCGTGCATGAGAAATGGAATGCAAATGATAGCGGCCAATACCGATGGTATGTACTTGGTTGCGAGAAACTGGAGCACGTCGGGCGGAGGAGAACCGAGAACCGCAATCCATGCGCTTAGATGTTTAAAGGAGGGATTGACGATCCAGGACTATTGAAGAAATTGGAGCGCTGATTGGATGCGCGCGACTTTTGGTTGGGATGGTGCTGGTGATGATAACGATATTTCAGCTGATTATTGTGGTTATGATGGGGCGGCGAGTGAGTCTTGCTCATCAGCTTCCTCTTCATCTTTTTCTCCTTCTTCAACTCCTTGCGGGTCTTGCTCTGCTGATAGGACATGGATGACAGCTGTTGATCATACGACTGGGTCGGGGTACGATCACCATCCCCGACGGGGAGGATGACAGGTGAAATGACAACGCTCTGATCTCTCTTCGAGGATGGCTTGGAACTGACGTTCTTCGTAGCCTTGCGCGTGGTATCGCGGGAAGAACCCGCAGCTTGCCTTCCAGCATGTGGCCAACGCAACGTGTTCCCGAATGGACTGTCCGTCACTCCAGCAGCTGACATGGACTCGACGTCGCTGCTGGGCATTCCATGCCCGACTGTCCTCGTCTGCCGGAACGTACCCATCGGAATACGCTCCCATCGACTCAAGTTTCGGAGGTGCCGACTCCGAGACTCTTCGTTGTCGTCGTCACTCGCTGCACTGGACGTCGAGACCTCGGCATCTTCCATACACTGGTCGGAGTTGAGGAAAGAGTCGTCGAGAACATCGGAGAGATCCATGGTCGCCGCCGGACCTGCAGGGTCCTCGCCCGGCAACGTGGAATCCGTTATGAACCCTTCGTTGGGCTGCATCAACGAATTTGCCCTTCCTGACTGGCCAGGTGTCTGAGACATTCCAGGAGAGTCCTAGTTTAACTGAGTTTAGGAACAGCCAATTAAAGAATCCAGCACCTACCATAGCGGTACCATGGGCGACCCTTTTCTTTCGTCGCGGATAAGGTGAGGGGATTACTGGATTCTGACCGTTGATGATAGCCATAGCTGGTACTTTCTGGGCGTCTCCGAACTGCGCCTCAAACCGACCCATAACTGGTATACGTGAATCCGAATGAACGCTAACGCTCCCAGTCCTACCTCTCGAGCCCTCATGCTCATCTTCGTCCTCTCCAGAAGAATACGTCCTTCCTCGACCAGCCAGAACATCAGCGGGGCGGATCGAATCCGCTTGCCCGGAGGCACTAACATTACGTTGACCCCTCTCCGGGCTGAGAGTGTGACGAGGATCGATGGCGGACAGCTTGACAGGAGCCGGCGGAGGAGTAGGCCATCGGAAAAGGAGCATAGCGCGCTGAGTGGGGAGGCCATCTTCGCCTACAAAATCATCGTCGGTTGTCTCGCCATCGCTCTCCCGCAGATCGACACCCATGTAATCATCCTCGTCGACGCCGTTAGCCTCGCTAATGATCGTGGGTGAACCAGTATGCGAGGCGTTCTCATCACGCATCTCTTCGTCCCCGTCCATCACGGCTCCGCTCAAACTCCCGCTCCCGCCGCCGCCGAGGTCCCATTCCCAAGCGCTGCCCAAAAGACCGGCAGCGTCCTTGGCCTGATCGCTGAATTCTCCCGCGACTTCGAGAGCCAATCCGCCGTCGAGCCTGAACAGATCGGAGCCACCGAACATAGTCGAGAACCCAGCGGCAGCAGCAGCCGAGAGAGACATGGTGTTCATGTCGACGTCCGACTCGGTCTCGTCGCCGTCTGACATGGCGCCAGCAAGACCATGGTGAGTGGAACCCTCGCTGTCAGACGTAAGGTTGGAAAAGAAGAGATCAGCGTCGAAGTTGGATTCCTCAGAGTCTGACCAGCTAGTCGCAACTCCGGTATACCCAGATCCAACTGCGAGGCCGGCCTCTTCCCCATCCTCATCTCCTTCGTTCTCCGGCTCGTCTTCCTCCTCAGCATCCGCTTCCTCCTCTGCAGTGTCGGAATCACTGTCATCGTCCGAGCTATCCACTTCCATCTCCCCATCACTCGGGCCCACACTCCTCTTCCTCGACTTGATCACCCAATCCCCATTGCCATGCCTCCGGGCAGTAGAATCACCGCCCAGAAGCTCGCGCTTCACTCTGGTTTTATCGTTACGATAACTTTCTCGAATAATATAATTTTCCTCTTCAGCCTTGATGGACGAATCAGAGTCGAAGCCGTCAGTCAATTGAGAAGATGAATCATCGGAATCAGAATCGTCCCCCGACGAGGACCCAGAAGACGACGACACGGCCGAGGCTGACATGAACGTCGGGAAACGAGTAGACTCGATGTCCGATTCGATTTCGTCCTCGTCGGAGGACGGGGGAGCAGTGGCTTTGCGCTTTAGGACTTTCGGGACGACCTTTCGAGCGGTTATCCCGGTCGTGTTTCTGCCCTTGGACGGCTGTTTGCCAACCGCTGAAGCTTTCGAGGTACGTATCTTGGTGGCATTGCGTCCGGTGGCACTTACAGACACTGAACTGCTTCCTTGGCCTTGACCGGTCATGGCGACCCTGGCGACTTCCCTCGCAGCAACTACATGCTTGGGAGGCCGTCCCCTCCGCTTGGGTAGCGGCGGATCGACGGCGTTCGAAGGGCCGGCAAACTGAACTGGTTGAGCATAGGAGGAGGCTGCGGTGGGTGCGCTCCTTCCCCCGTCGCGACTTAGGACGGATGGCTTCTTGGACGTAGCTTGGGAAGAGGAAGAAGAGAGGCGCATATTCGCCGGCACGGTCAACTTTATCCTGATTCTCGTTTTGGGAGGGGATACGTAGGAGGGAGCGGGAGACGACACGCTTTGGTGGGGGGTGTATGCATTGCTTGTGGTTACTGCTTCCCTGTTCCGACAGGTGCACTCGCTCTCGCAGATTGGACAGACATAACCGTCCTCTTCGTCTGCATCCGCGTCCGAGGACAATGGATTTGCGACGGCGCCTACGGTATGGGGGTGAGAAGGCGACATTGAGGGAGTCGATTGTTTTGCAGGATCTAGCATCATGAGACGACCATATGAGTACTTTGTCACGACGAAGGATAGAAAGCATGCGGTGTGAAGCCTCGGTGCGAGCACGCAATTATATTATGTCGTGTGACATGAAATTATAATGCACCGCGACGTCCTGGGCAATGGAGGAGCCCGAGGCAGAATATCCGGCGTGTGACCACGATTCGACGGAAAACGGCTCCGACAGTGAAGGAAATACTGACTCGATAGACTCTTTTTTGGCATTTTTGCTGACAATTAAACATGGATAAGTCTGTGGATCCAGGATGGCAGATTACGAGGGCAAAGGTGCAGAGGGGGGCTCGCGGCGGAGGCCACGATGGACGTCGCAGTGAGGGAAGCTTGGGAGGGAACCGCGCAAACTGACGAGCGCCTCGTCGCATGGCATTATTCCATCAATTCATGTTTTTGCTGCCGAGATCCAGACGATCACTCCCGTGACCGCAAATTCTTCCTCCTCGACCGCCACAATGGCCTCAAGTCGTATGTTTTTCTCCGTATCTTCTTGTTACTCCGTCTCAAATACTCGCGCCCAGGCTTGTCTCTTGCGCAGCAAATCGCTCAGCTCGAAGAGACCGCCCCCATAGGTGTGTCTGGCAAGGACTTTCCCGATATCTCGTTCCCCTTACGTATTATCTTTCGAGGCAGATGTTGATCCAGAAGACATACACGATGCAGGTCGTGAGCCGCAGGAACAGGAAGCAGAATCTGGCGCTGGAAACACGGCAGCGAGAGAACACTATTTGGACGTGGGGTACGTGACTCTTACACGGTATCGATCGGCTGGTTCGTTCTCGGCTCTGACTTCCTACTCCGGCTCTTACCTAGACCTTCTGCTATCCGGAGGCTTCATGACAGTATAGCCGATACAAAATATGAGGGGGTACGGACGAGTAGAAAGCAGCTCCTGGAGGAGGACGAGGACGAGGACGAGGGACATGACCCTTCAGGAAATGAAGGTGACGACGTGCAAGACCCTAGTGATCAGGAGGAAGAGGAGGAGATCCCCTCAGAGTCTGTCAGTGAAGGCGATGAGGTCGACGATCTGCCTCCGCCCAGGTCTGTCAAGTCCTCGCCCGGGAAGGCAAATGGCCCTCGTCCATCAAAACTGACTCCAGCACCTGCCGAGGATCTATCTTCAACTCTCCGCCAGACCCGCGAAGAAGATCGAAAGAAGGGAAAAGCTGTCTCGCGACAACTGGTGCGCTGCGCCATAATCAACGCTCCTCGCCATTTTTCTGACCTGAACGTTCCAGGCTCTCTGGGATTCCATCCTTGATGCTCGTATACGTCTCCAGAAGGCTGCTACAGCAGCTAACCGTTTGCCTTTGGTAGGTACTCGATATCGCGGATCGGGTGGTACTTTGCTCACCTGTGCCTGAAGCCAGACGACATGTCTTCATACGCAACACACCCTGATGTGAAAGAGTCTTTAAATAAAATGATGGACGAGGCCCTGTTCCTTTCCGGCTCGCTCTTTGAATTCCAAGAGGCACGCACCCACCTTCCTTCTAAGCCTTGCTAGAAGTGCTAACATGAGTTTCATCGACTGAGTAGACTCTTCTGACGACAAATGATATCATTTCCCCACCCCCACGCAAGCGGCGGCGCATAGGTGATAATCATGATCATCACGGGCTCGATTATGACTCTGCACTGCGCGAAGCAAGCGAAGCCTCCGGAGCTCTCGAACACGCGTCAGTATACTTCATATGCCTCGTTACTGTGAGAGTAAGGCACTGACATGTGCTGTGCAGGTACCACCCATATCTGGTGCAAACCCTGACCAAGTGGTCTGCAAAAGTGCAGGCGGTTGCACCGTCGGTGTTGCTGCCATCAAGCCGTAATGCGTTCTCGAGGAATCAGAATCACGTGAAGAGCGCTGTGCAGCTCGTAGAGGAGGCTCTCGCAGACCGAGCGAAATTGCGCGCCCGGACGAGAGTGCGTCGGGGAGGGAAGCCGCGAATCGCTCATGCAGAGGAGGGCCAAGACACCGAGCAGAACTTACAGGACAAGGAAGACCAGTACGTCTTCGACGACACGGACTTTTACCAACAGCTGCTGCGCGATATCATCTCGAATCGCACAGGTGACTCGTCACTTGGGGGTGCAGCCTACCCGAATCAAAAAGCCAACAAATCCAAGCAGAAGAAGAAGGCTGTGGACACGAAGGCATCCAAGGGCCGAAAGCTAAGGTACGAGGTGCACGAGAAGCTGCAGAACTTTATGGTGCCGGTGCCGAAGGGCGGATGGCATGAAGAGCAGATTGATGAGTTGTTTGCGAGTTTGTTGGGGAGGGGCTTTGAGGATGCGCCTGGGGTGGGTGCGGGTGGGATGGATGTGGATGGGCTCGGGGGAGGAGGGGACTTGGATGTTGATAGGAGACGGTTGGAGAAGGATGCGGAAAGGGCTGTACAGGAAGGGTTCAGGGTATTTGGTTAATGAGACCCAGTTGTGTTCGTCGGTACTGTCTATCACCAACATAGCTCCTGCGGTCCTCCATGTATCCGCGGACTCTGCACCTTTACGAGACTTCTTATCAGATCTCTGGAGCTTCATAAGGAGGAGGAGTCGACCGACGCGTGCTGTCACATATGTCACGCGATGCGTGATACTCAAATCACGCGCGCCTTAACCCGAATTCTGTCTGGCCATCCTCTGGACGATCACGAACGTTATGTCCCAATCGCACCCGACCTCTGCAACTCAAGCCAAAGACCGTCACTACGCCCACCTGTCAGCGTCGCTCATCCGGCTTTCTCATTCCATCGGGCAGACCGCCGACCTGTTTGCCGCGCTTCAGGTTGATCTGGACGCCATGCGGTTGCTGGCCGGATGGCATGCAGCTCAGTGTGTTTTCTTTCACTTTATGATGTTGCTCTTGCCGAGTGGAGATTTGAGATAAGAGTGGGAGCGGAAGGGACGATAGAATGCTGATAATTGTCTGTCATAGGTTTATAAGCGCAGGCGCGGCGACTACCGAAGAGGTCATCAAGGCGGCTGAAGAAGAGGAGAATAAAGAAAGCGAGTAGGGACTACATAACTGCTTTGGATCTCCGGGACATCCATGATGGGTACATCTGCTTCTTTCCATGTCATCGCACGCGACGGTTGGGAGGAAAGTGGGACGAGATGCCGGGCCATGCAGAGGGAAACCCAGAGGCTAGATGAGCTGAGCTAAGATTCTGCCGGGATAACCTGGAAGGTAGGAGGCGCATAGATGCAACAAGCGTTTCCTCTGACGGTTCTCACTGCTGTATGATTGGGGGAGCTTGCTCCCCCTTTTGTTACGCTAGGGGAGGCCAAAATCGTTAGTGCCGGCCAACCCTAGCGTAAGGTTAAA
>ML213510.1:89835-181596 GCA_004369045.1 Heliocybe sulcata | reverse complement strand
CATGAAGCTGACAGAAGCCATTCGTGATCAGCTGAACTGCAGCCCACAATGGAGTAAATATTCATTTGGAAACTGATTAGAATTGTGTAATGTACTCAGATAAAATAAGCTCTCCCTGAAGTAGGTGGGAAACCCACATACAAGCCATATTTATCGTCATTCACATACATGATACGCCGTACATGCTTGGAGAAACCGGCAGATTGCACTAGTGGCCTGCTTTGACATGCATGCATAGCCTATTGCTCAAATCATGGATGCTCGCCGGCATCTGTACCACCCTAAAAGTACGCGCCACCGACGTTGTGGGCGCCTATGTATGCAGACACGTGGCACGTGCTACCTTCGAGAATTGGCGTAAGTCCGTTGTTGTCCTACTTGTCTATAGAACTTCCATAGTTCTGAAAATACCTCGCTCCCTATAAATACTCGGCTGCCTGCCTGCCTTCTGTCCTTTCTCTGTTCTAGATTACGCTGCAGAAGCTGTGTCCGGAGGTCTCCAGTTACACACAGGAGGAAACAAGCGGCGAAGGAGGCAGTAACCAGCTACCACTGAAAGGTTTCAACTCAAGCTCTTCATGTCGCGGTCACCGAGACCGTCTACTGGAGAATACAAGTCCGTAGGACAGGATGAGCCGGATGTTGTGGAGATGAAGAAGGCCCTTGCAACAGGGAGTGCAAGTCCAAGGGACGCGACGGTGTCTTCAGGTAGGTCAAGTTCAGTCCGAATTGCGAGCATGTACATAGACAGAGGTGATATATTCGATTGTCTGCAGTACCGCCGATAGTATGCTACTGCCTCGCATCAATCCTCATGACTGTTGTGAACAAGGTGCATTTGTCCTGTCCATCCTTCGGTCATCTTTCTTGCACCTTGCTCATCCGTGCCTCCTTGACAGTTTGTCGTATCTGGACGCAACTTCTCCATGAACTTTCTCCTGCTCTGTATTCAATCCTCCGTCTGCGTCTCCTGTGTAGTGCTCGTGAAACGACTCGGCATAATCTCCTTCCGCGATTTTGACACCAAAGACGCGAAGATGTGGGCGCCAATCAGCGCGCTCCTGGTGGCGGTGATATATACTGGTTCTAAGAGCTTGGTATGTTCTCTAGTTTCTCCAAATTGGCTGGAGGCTGACGGGCATACAGCAATATTTGAGCATACCGGTGTACACGATATTCAAAAACCTAACAATTATTCTCATCGTAAGTCCTGTTTTCTTCTTTCCATGCCACGTGCTGAGAATCATTCGTGGTCAGGCATACGGAGAAGTCATCTGGTTCGGCGGCCGCGTGACGGGGCTGACATTTGTGTCATTCATATTCATGGCGAGTCTTCGAAGTGCAATTGGCGGACGGTTTGTTGAATATTTATCGCCAGGTCTTGTCCTCCATCATCGCTGCATGGTCAGATATCACGGATACACTGCAGGCGTCGCTAACAACAGGCGAACCGGTGCCATCTTTGGCGGGCTTGTCTGGGGTTACAAATATCGTGCGCAATTTGAATGTGGGGTACTTTTGGATGTTGATTAATTGCATGACGAGTGCTGCTTATGTGAGTCGGCCTGGTGGCTTATTAGCCAGGATACAAGCAATAACGTGATTTTTGGCAGGTCCTGGCGATGCGCAAGCGCATTAAAGCCACGGGTTTCTCCGACTGGGACTCTATGTACTATAATAATTTATTGTCGATACCCATTCTCGCCGTTTTCACGATTATTGTGGAGGACTGGGGTGTTGAGAGCTTGAACAGGAATTTGTAAGTCGCCTCGGCTGAACTTCCATGTCTCTCACTGACGACCTGTCGGTATGCTAGCCCGCCTGAGACTAGAAATTTCCTCCTGTTCGCGATTATGTTCTCCGGCGCCGCTGCTGTTGGCATCTCGTATACGACGGCGTGGTGTGTGCGAGTGACAAGTAGCACGACATATAGGTGCGCTCCCTCTTCACCTTAAACTGCGTTCCTCCGCTAAATTGTTCGATTAAAGTATGGTCGGCGCGTTGAATAAGCTTCCCGTAGCAGCCTCGGGGATGATATTCTTCGGCGATGCTGTCACGCCTGGATCAGTGTCCGCGATTGCAGTGGGGTTCTTTGCGGGCATCGTGTACGCGGTGGCGAAGAACAACCAGAAGAAGGCGGAGGCACGGACTCCAGAGCCTGTTATACCCATGTCGAATCGCAAGCCATGATTCAGAGAGTGCCGGGGATTGATGGACGTTTGAATTTGTGGCATAGATGATGGTGATTGTGGTGCATATGTACATAGCATAAGCGCGTCTCGATAACATACCATACGCTGTAATAGAGTTGCATAGAATCACAGTATATATCCGCAGTATATATCCGCAGTATGTGCGGACGCAGGATGCCGGGGTGATGAGATTGCCGAGCCGGCGGCGCGGTGACGTTCCCTTGCAGAGCGCGGTCGAGTCTGCGCGGTCATTAACGCTCGATAACCTTCTACTCTGCTTAGCTTGCTGCTTTATTGAGTGGCATCTACTGGTACTATCAGTCCCTGACTTGCATTCCTCAAGTATCTCTACTCGCCGCAGCACCGTGGACACAGCTTTACAATCCAGTAGTACAAGTGCAAGGCGCCACCTAGACCTGAACCACCATTGTCACAATGGACACATTCCAAGACGAGAACCCGTTCGAGATCGACTCGGACCGCGTCCCCTCAGAGTCGTCCTCTGCATCTGCAGTAAACGTCTCCGCGCCGTCCTCCCCGCCGACGGACCTCTTCGCCCAGCAGGCAGAGACGCAGCCGAATGCGAACAGGCCGTTCCCCTCGCCAGGGTCTGGGGCGAGGCAGACGCAGTTCAAGAATGATTATTGCTGTGCGAGGGATAGATGGTTGCACTCCGGGGAGGATTTGGAGATTCTGGCGAGTCTTGTTTCGTTTTTGTTTTGTGTGGAGGGTGGGGGCGGAGGAAGGAAGGGAGATGCTGATGCTGGTTGAAGTAGATTATAGACGCACAGAAGACGACGATCAACTCGAATTCGCCGTACATTACATACGTTATACGAGCTGGGGTATGTCGTCTCGCCCGCATATTCCAAGCGTTCACTGATCTGCCCTATCCAGAACACAGAAGCGCGGCACCGCTACTCAGAGTTCGAGTCCCTCCGGTTGAACCTCGTGAAGCTGTACCCGACGCTGATCATCCCGCCCATCCCGTCGAAGCAGTCATTGGGCGACTACGCGATCAAGCAGGGCAAGGCGAAGGAGGACGCGGCGATGATCGCGAGGCGGAGACGCATGCTGCAGACGTTCCTCAATAGGATTGCGAAGCATCCGATTCTGAGCAACGAGCATGTGTTCCATAGGTTTCTGGATGGGGAGGTTTCGTGGGTGCGTGTTTTCCTTGTTAATCACGACTTTGTCTTTTGAGTGCTAAGGGACGGCCAGACGGAAGTTCTTAACTCGCCGCCAATTTCCCTCCTCCCGAAGAACATCCTCAAAGCACCGTCGCATAACCCAACTGACCAGAACGCCTTGCTTGCCTATGCCGCTCTACCGAACCCGTCCGCCGCGCACCCGCTGCGGCGCCCGGACCAGCGTTTCCTCGACTCTGAGGCGTTCACGAGTAAGTTTGCATCGCATTTGAGCGGGCCGATGGAGAAGGTGACGCGAAGGACGATGAAGCGGTGGTCAGGTAAGCACCGGTTTGCGGCTTTCGGGAATGAGGGGTATCGCCGAGAAGGTGAGCTGATGTGCGGTGTTGTGTGTAGATTGTGCCCAGGATCACCAGGAGCTTGGGGCTACGTTGAATGGGTTCAGTTTGAATGAGGAGGGCCAGATGTCTACGGCTATTGAGAAGACTGGGCAAGCCGTGGACGCGACATTCATGTCCACAACACGTTTGGTAAGTTCTTTGCCTTTCTCAAATGCTACAACAGACCTTGTACTGACGCATATACATAATCAGCTACAAGAACTCGAGCAGAACTATGCCGAGCCTCTACATGAATACACGCAGTTTGCCTCCATAATTAAGAAGCTCCTTGCCTATCGACACCAGAAACACGTGCAATATGAGATGACCCAGGACGCGCTGGAGGCGAAGCGTGAGTCGCTCGAAGAGCTGGAGAAGAGCGAGCGCGAAGCAAGGAGGCTCGACGAAGCTCTTGGGAAGGGGCGGGTGGGGTCCTCGGCGCCTTCACGGATGCAGAGTCCGAGCGAGGGCGGGGAGGGAGCGGAAGACGGGGAGGGGGGAGGGGAAGCCAGGCAGGAGAGGGAAGAGCCAGAGGAGGATGCGTATTTGCCGCCGCATCCAGGGCCCAGTCCAGTGCGGAGGAGGGCGCCGGGTATGGGGCTGCTGAGTGCGCTGAGTTATACGCTGCATGGGATGATTGATGTGGACCCGGAGACGGCGCGGAGGAATGGGATCAGTAAGACGCGGGAGTCGATATCACAGGTCTGTGTATGCCAGGCCACTCAGCTGTGAAGCGCTAGTCCTGACGATGCACTGACAGTTGGAGGATGCGTTGCATCTGAGCGCACAAGATCTGAAGTACTCGAGCTCGACTATCCAGGCGGATTTGGATCGGTTCCAGAGGCAGAAGGTGGCGGATCTTAGGGAGATGTGCATTAGTATGGCGAGGAGCCATAGGGATTGGTGCAAGAAGGTGAGTCGACACCCCTGCGGTCGTTCTCACTGACCGACGAATTGGATGTGTAACAGAACCTGGAGGCATGGGAGGAGGCAAAGAAGGAGATTGTCAGTATTCCGGATCACCCGAATCAGCTGCCTCAGACAGCAGCGCAAGGCTCGGGAGCACGGCGGGATTCGAGTGCGACGGTGAATGGGCGATAGAAATGCAGCTCTATTCCACGATCAGTACTGCTATTCATTATTCCGTTATTTTGTTACCGTCGTGTGTATAATTACTTGATACTGCCGAATTTGATCTCGGAGATAGCCCGCACCAATCGAAGCGAATGGGCGGCGGTGGTAAAGACGTCTGCTAAGACTTGCTTGCGGACGTCCTCACCGAGTAGGCCGCCAACGGGATTCACAGGCAACAGAACCCGTTTGTACGGAGACCTCAACGTAAGTGCTACTCGCACGCTGAAGCTGGGATCTCGTCAGGAATACTTACGGCATGCATAGCTCTTCCAACGCACGGGAACACCGGCCACGACTCTGAGAGCTCAGGGCTAACTGACTGATATCTCCTCGATCCCAGCACCCTCCTGAACCTTGCATGGCAGAGGCTTACCGCACCCCCGCGTATTGCCTTCCATATGAGCTCCTCATGGAGATATGGAAGCACATCCGCGACTCTGGTCAGCTGCAGAACGGAGTATGGGTGACGTCCACCTTCACAGTCTCGCAAGTCTGCAGGTGGTGGAGAAGTGCGGCCCTGTCCACCCCAGAGCTTTGGCAGGAGGTGAGGTTCAGCGTTCCTGTCAGGCGAGCCAAAGCCACAGACATGCTCCGACTTCACCTTGAGAGGTCCGGAGACCTCCCTCTTGATATCGAGGGCCGGCTTATGTGCGATTGGAGGCCGCCCCACTATAGCTGGCTACATACAACACGTGAAGGGACAGTCTTCCCAGAGGACTTGATGGCAGCGCTGACCAAACACGCGGACCGATGGAGAACCCTTAGCATTCAAGTTGACGGCGATTTTCCACCCTGTTCGCGCATGATTATGCACCTCATCGACATCCACCTCAGTCCCCTCTCCAGGCCCTTGCGCACGCCGCGGCTCCGAAACGTCCAGATTCAATGCGGGGAGTACGGTCAGATGTCGTTCGGGCGCGGCATCCCCCAGCTCTCGCGCTTGCATCTCCGCTCCATCCTCATCGATCTCGACTTCACCGGACCAACCCTCGCCCATCTCACAGCCCTCGACGTCGGCTGCCTCCCGCCGCGCCTGCGCTTCCTGCACGCCGACTTCCGCGACATCCTCGCCCGCGCACCGAACCTCGCCCGCCTCTGCCTCACCGGCCCGTGCCTGCAGGGCGGATCCCTCGACTACACGCCCATCCACATGCCCGCGCTACGCGAGCTCGCGTTCAACGAGTGCGCCAGCGACGAGGACGAGGACGGGTTCATGCTCGAGCTGCACCACGTGATCTCCGCCCCGCACCTGTCCTGCCTGACGCTCAGCGGCCTCAAGTACCTCGCCCTCTGCGACTTCCTTCGCTCCCTCAGCGGCGGCGTCCCCTCCGCGGCCCAGAAATACCCCGCCCTCACCCGCCTCCGCCTCCGCAACGTCGAGACCTGCGACTACAGCGACCAGTTCACCACCCTCTCCACGACCAGCAGCGACGCGACGGGCCTGCAGATCGGCCGCCAGTTCGCATCCATCAAGCATCTCGAACTGGAAAACAAGAGCTGCTTGCTGCTCCGCCAACTGGGTCTGCTCACTGGCAGGTATACTGCCGACCCACCTTTACCCAACCTCCGCACCCTCTCGTGGCTCCCGTATCGCGCAGGCGATGGGCTGACGATCCAGGACTTCATAGCGCGCCGGACACGGCTGGAGGTCCCGTTAAATTCCCTTCAGCTCCAGAAGTCTGACCATGGGCGCGTGGAAGATTACGTGGCAGAGTGGTTCCGAAGTCATGTTCAAGTAGATCTGGTGGACGATACCAAGGTTCTACACAGCTGGCAGCAAGTGGTGAGCTTCCTGACATATACTTTAACACCACACTGACTGCGGAGAAAGTGCACTCCCTGGCAAGACTCTTGCACCTGCGACCCTACGAAGGTACACAAGCGCCGCAGTTAGTACCAATACCAGTGCTGAGCTTTGCAGGACGAGGACGACATCGAGAATTCGTCGAGTGCATGCATTTGTTCCTAGGGCAATAACATCCAGTGGATTAGGTTCCTGCATATTCACTGGTATAACCATACAATAGCAAGGATTAGAGGAATTACTCGATTTAACCGCCCTATCTACAAGTGTAATGTCCTCGACGTCCTCGGTGTCTATAGGTGCTTGTCCGCGGGCGGGTTGTAGACTATGCATAGTAACAACCTGGTTAGCGATTTGCCTGAGAGTCGATACTGTCGTATACGCACTAATCTTCCTGTTCTTGACAACCGTCCACTTGAAGCGCTTGACGTAGACGCTAACGGCTGTTAGTGCGGAGAATAGGATGACCGCCTTTAAGCCGATCTTTTTCCTCTCGTCGTGCTCTGGCTCAGCGGCCCAGTTCAAGAACGTGACAACGTCCTTGGCCATTTGGGACGTGGTAGAGGGCGTACCTGGCGAGCAGTTTTAGTAGGGGATATGCATACCAGCGAGCTTCATACCATCGTCGTATTCCACAAGACCGTCGAAAAGGACACGAGCCATGCCAATAGCACCACCGGGGAAATAGGGATTATAGTTCAGTCCCTCACGGATTTCGACGCCCGCGGGGGGATCAACGTAACCAGTCAGAAGGGAGAAGACGTAGTCCTGGCAGACAGGTCAACCACGTTACTTTTAACTCCATAGGACACGAATATGTCAACTCACAGCACCACCGTGACGAGCCTTGATGATCAAACTAAGGTCAGGGGGAAGAGCACCTGCGTTCGACGCGCGCGCGGCCTCCTCGTTCGGGTAGGGAGGGGGCATAGGATCCGCAAGCTTTCCGGGCCTCTGGAACATCTCTCCCTGGTCGTCAGGACCGTCCTCGTACTCCACCTCCTCAGCCATCGCCTTGACCTCGTCTACCGTATGGCAGACGCCGACGAGGTTGCGCCATGCGATACGGTCGAGCGAGTGGCAGGACGAGCAGACCTCCCGGTAGACCAGGTAGCCTCGGCGGATGCTATGACGGAATTTCAGTCGGAACAGAGTCGTGACGAGGGAATCGGGTGTACCTGGCATGGTCAAAGGTGTCGAAGAAACCCTTGTGCGGCCACGGGTAAGCGGTGGGGTGGAGGCCCTCGTCGGCGAGTGCGCTCGCGTGCACTTGTCCGAGGAAAGGGAGGCTGCCGTACAGGTGGGTGTACCAGGCGATCGAGCCAACAGTCAGGAGTGTGGATGCAGCCAACGTCGCCCGGGAGTTCACGAACGACTTCCAAAAGCTCAGCACATTTATTTCACAGAAAAAGTACAAGCGCACACACCTGGAAAGCCGAAGAAGACCCAGAGGCAGACGAAGCAAACCGAACCTATTACAGCCCGCTCCGCATCAATGTTCCGCTACACAGCGGCTGAAACTCGTTCAAAACACACCGAAGAAGCGCGAGCACCAGGCAGGCCAGCGCTGGCCCGCTGACTGGCGAGTCTCGCAGCTTTAGAGAGGGTGCCCGCCGGCGCTCTCGACAGCATTTTGGAGATGCAGGATATTTTGAGAGGTAGAGAATATAAGGCGTCACGCGTGACCGCTGCCAGCGGGAAGGGTCGGAAACCACTTTCGGCCACCAATCATACCTGCCCCGTTGTGCATCCGCCGTGCGTCGCCATCGTCCGGAGCAGCGTCGACAAGGGACTTGGTTGGCGGACGGTTACGCCGACGTTGTCTCATGCAAGTCTCGCCTGCTCTCCGAAATATAAGAACATGCCTGTGAAGGAAGAAGATATTCATTTGCGTAGTCAGCAGCTTGTTCTCTGAGTACAGACTGCTGCTCTCGTCGAGGTAGGACACTCGGGTGGCGAATCAATCCAGAACTTTTAGATCAAATAATAGGCGTCATTAGGCATGAGTGTCTAATACATTTAGGAATCCTGAGATCTCCAAGAGCGGTACAGGCGTGAGTCCGTGAAGTAAGCCCATGCACATGATATAGATAGCGGTCAGCAGGTGGTATCCGCGCTGCAAGATGCAAGAAAAGGTCATGATTAGAAGAGACAGTCGCAGACCTCTGTAAACGCATCGTATGAGCACAATCGGAGCCCGCGAAAAGCAGACCAGACGAACCTTCCGCGCAGCAACATAGACACATTCCAGCTAAGCACGCAGTGCATCCTCCTCCACCCTTATCCTGCTGGGGTTGCTGCCTGCATGCATGGAAATACGTCAGAACCAGAATCGTACGACGCCACGAGATACAAAGCTGCACGTACACATATACAGTCTGGGGAGGCGGCTGAGGCTGGTACCCGCCGTACGGCTGGCCACCGCCTTGGTACGCCTGCTGAGGCTGCTGAGGGTAGTAACCGCCCTGACCAGGCGGAGGTCCTAGACATCGCGTTGAGCATGAGCTTGACACGCATAGCGCCACCCCCCGACAACAGCTCACCTTGCGGGGGATAGTATTGGCCCTGGGGCTGACCACCACCATAGTAATCTCTGTTGGACATGTTCGAAGGAGGAGAGGTTGTAACGGAGGATGAGAAACGTCGCAAGCAGGCTGGGTAATGAGTGCTTCGGTGCAGGCTGTACCTTTACCACGGTGCGGCGCAGCTCCGGAAGTCTCGGCTCAATCCGACCGATGAGCGTAATTTCCCCTGACGGCACGTGCATCACGTGGGCACCCCCGGCAGTTCCCGGCCTGTGGCGCTGCAAGCACCCCGGTTTTCACTCAGGAAGCGCCATTTCTGCCCTGCACAATATTGAAGGCTATACGCTCCTTCAGTATGAACTGCGCAAGGCTATGTCTCAGCCGCGGTTGAGAATTTACCTTCGCGACGGTCCTCGCCTGTTGTTCTATCAATGCTGATTCGATAACGCCAAGCTGGACAGTACCGCTTGTATGTCGTCCATGGCGAGCTGTTCTGTGCCACAGCAACCCTCATGCACATGCGCTGATAAACAGCTCTGACGGCGAACAACAGTTGCGAAAGATAGCCAAACACACCTGCAGCTTATGACAGTACTCTGGATACATTGCTGTATGCCGCCACTCAGACCTTCCCGTGCAAGCTGCGTTCTAGTGCCCAAGTCAATAAGGGATAGCGGGAATCGTCCGTATGAAATAGGTCGGCAGGCGCATCCATGGATCGGGTGGCCATATTGATGGCACGTAAACTCGAGAGGTGTGTATTGCAGTGCTGACAAGGAACAAGCGTATGTTAGCGCGTAGCCGCCGGGGCAGACCTCGAGTTTGTGAGTCTTTCCCTCTCCTGCGTCTGAAGCAGAAGTACAGTACCTCTAGTAGTGACTAAGTAGAAAGATAAGCAGGAACAGAATCCGTTCTAAGCGATGCAGCTTCTTCTCCCGTGAGCGATCCTTACGCCGCCGATCTGAAGTTTGTGACAACCGCTGATTCGGCTGTTCTACTGGAAGGCCACCGCCACTTCCCTGGCTTCTTCGACTCCTTTGGCACATCCCGCTGCCCATCTTGCACCACGAGAAGGCAAAGAAATACACGCGGTTTATGGTCCAGAGCTCAATGTGTCTTCTTGCGCAGGTTTACCCGAGCCGTCATTGACACCAGATATAGCAAAAACAGGCCTATTAAATGGTACATCACCCTAAGCTTCTGCTAATCAGCGTAGGATTGCAGGGCTGCCAAGATCTCTCGCTCATGCGTGGCTTCGATATGATGAGAAAGGCGCCGAGAAATAAGAGAATGCTTGCGGCGGTAAAGCATGGGGGCATGACGGGAGCAATGTGAACAATATCTACTGATAGCACGAGAACGACGGCGAAGAACTGTTCGACGAAGAGATCAGCAACAGGCAAGGATTCTGGAAGATACACTGGCGGATGGGAATTTAATTGTCCATGGAAACTCGAGAAGACGGAATCACCGTGCCGGGCTTTGTAGGCTAGGATTTGACAGGGATGACGAGAAGGTATACATCCGCGCGCCCTGTTGGACGAAGTATTGGCTCAGTTGCGTTTGGGCTGCCCGACGCGAAAGATATATTAAGGGGCGGAGACAACTTTGAGAAGAAAAAATCTTCTCACGAGGGGCGGTGTAATTGCTGTAGGGAATGACTTCAAACGGGGTGGTACGAACCTCGGTCAGTACCGTGCCTTGACCACCGACTCCTACCACGGAGGAAAAGTTGCTACCGGTAGAGCGTCTGGTAAGTAAAGTCCCTGCTAAGTAAGGTGCCACTGAACTCTTGCCTTGACAGTCTCATCAGACTAACGGACAGTCGATATCGACCACGCCACCGGATACTGACATCTGGAAACAAGAAATATACGCCCTTCTTTCCTTGGAGATTCCGGAGATAGTGGGGCGAGGATACAATGGTGCCGTACAGCAGTCGCAGTGGAGTGGAGTCACCGTTCGGCGATGGTACGGTGTTCAAGAACGTGTTTCCGTCCTCGGTAAGTATACCCAGGTGGGCGACTAGGAACGGCAGTTCTAGATCCCTAGAGGAGCGTATAAATCAGCAATGTATAGGGCCTCGTACCTTGCCGACGGCGTTGGACAGTTTCGATTGAATCGTGCGGATGCTATGAGGTGGGTACGCACTCGTTCACAGGGTTGCCCGCTTTGTCACGTATATGAAGTTGTACGATGGGAGGCGGGGATACGGGTAGGCGGGACAGGTAGCGCGTCCCGAATTCTGCGGCACGTTCGGGTTGCTGTACGATCTCCAACTTGTATGTTATACCAGAGCTAGAGGACGCGTCGGTGAGTGTCACCCAAATAAGAGGAGACTAGGCCTTACGCTTCCGGATCCTCGCATAACAGTGACGACACACTGAGCCGAGAATGCCCCGAAGGCTGGGGGCTGCTGGTGCTCTGCGGTGGCGCCGTGCTGGTCGATGGTATGCTCGCGGACGAGCCTGCTACGGAACTTGTGGGCGAGGAGATGTGACTTGATGGTGAGCGATGACTCCTGGACAAGCGGCTAAGTTGCTTCGCCTCGCATGCATCGTCTAAATGCTGGCCACTTGGGAAATTAGGCGGGTACAGCCGACGGAGGACAACGCGTAGGTATGCTCGTGTTAGTTGAGAAAGGAGCCAAGCGAGTCTTATCTGGAACATAACGTCCGCTGACTCGCATCGGCGACATGGAGCAGAAGCCCGTCTCTCTTGACCTCCCCTTGAGGGTCGCCGCTATCCCCAGTAGAAAGCCACGTTCAGAGAGGCTATCGACTGGAATACGAGATTTGACACGTACTCCGCCGGATCCATTTGCACCATTCACTGGGAGCGTGCCGTACATGATATACTCTGACATATCACGGCGACGGTGAGAATTGCCAGCTACGTAGCCCATTGAGCTTCCGACTTCCTGCAATGAAACGGATCGCACACTTTCGGAAATTTCGTCAGACGGCCTGACGAGTGCTCGGTCACCGAGAGAAGGCATAACCACCAGAGTGGACTGCAAGAGGGTCCTACAACCATCATGGCTGAACGCGGGTACATAGCTCTCGGCAGATACGAGGGAAGCAGATCCATAGCTGGCTGCCTTGAGAGACAAGGAAGAGGCGCAAGCGCTGACTGGAGCGGCGGTTGTGAGTTTGGACGGACCCATTTTTCACCTTAGCTAGAAATCCGCGCACCGAGCGCTGGGCGGTGTCTGCTTTCGTGAGGAGCAGGAAGTTGCCGACGCGCAGGTCGAGAACTTGTACGGGCAGGAGATATCATATATATAGGCTTCCTGTAAAAACGAGGTCAGCATGCTAGCGCTACATCGAACTTGGACCCAGCGTGATGATCAACGACTCTCTGCCTCGATTCAGAAGCCGAACTGGCTAACGCCGAGCGCGGGGAACTAGTCCTAACATGTAATTGTCCCGGCACAAGGGATCTTCAGATTCGCAAATTCAATTCGAACAAGTCTGCGCACGATTGATCACAGCACAAACCGAGGGAGGAAAGCAGTAGAAAGCAAAACAGCTATATTACAGGATAATAGGATACTCAAACGCGCGTCTTCACATAACTCCATACACCCGCAAGCCCTGATACCAAGGTCGCCGCCGCCAAAGCGGGTTTTACACCGGCTGCACACTGCATGAGAATCATGGAATAATTGCGAAAGGTAGAGAATCAGACATACCTGTTGACTTATATAAAGCTCCGGTGAGACCGCCAGCCGTCATGCTGCCTATTATGTCGTGCTTGCCTCGTATACCGTCAATCGTGGAGTTGAAACCATTGTATACGAGTGCTAGAATTGCCAGTCAGCGGGAGCAAATGGGGGGGCCAGCTTGAGAATACAATGCTTACCTAAAACACCTGCGGAGTTGCCGATGAAAGTACCTCTTCGCGTTACGGCGTTGAGAATACTGTTGATCCGTAACCGCGAATTGGAAACAGCCAAAGGCCGTCTGGCGCCCTCGCGCAGACCCCATATCCCACCAACCGTCAGACCTGAGAGGTGACAGATGAGCATGTGACGAGACAGAACAATAAGAGTAGATAGAGGGAAGCGATAAGAACGCGACAATATCCCCACAATGGACGACGTGTGGAGACATGACGCCCGTATACAGGGAATTAGAAGAAGTTGTGGGCTCAACTTGACACTCACCGCCCAGGTATAAGGTACCGGTCCCATAGCAGAGATCATCACTCCAACCCCGAGATGGTATAGCAGTAGTTGCACCGGGAAGGTCAGTGAGTTTGTCGTCATCTAACTGCAGAAAGTCGAGGCTCTCCTGCACACTGGCCAAAGGGTGCAGACGTGTTGGGTCGTAAGAACCTAGCAGGATATCCGCTGCGGTGGGACCGTCCGACGGAAATGAGGACCCTTGACCAACAGAGAAGGATGAAGGTCCTGGTGCGCCAAACGCTGAGGATGACGACGACGAGTCGCTCGACGACATGACTGACAAAGTAAGGTGCTCGACGACGGCAGACAGAGACTCTGCACTTGCGCCAACGAAAGGCCAAATTTTGCAACTCCGCGGGAATCTGAGATCGACCCTAACCTTAGTCAGCTGCGAACCATGTCCGTTTTGGAGAAAACAATTGGCCAAGTTCAGCGGAACGTTACCGCTTCACACCTCGCCATGACCTCGTTGCGCACCCTGCCCCGAATTCCTCGAATAATATGTCCTAAATCAGCTAGTACTACCAGAAGTGTTCTCCTTTCTTCACCAGCCGCAGTTCAATCTCAGCGGTTCCGTGGTGCGCCAGCCTCGGGGACAAGATTCCAGCAAAGACGTAAGTTTCGCCCTTCCTACTGACAGCTTAGCACACATAGATTGAACCTAGATTGCTCTTATTGTCTTGCCAATAAGGTTATGCTACCTCGACGACAGCTCATTCTACTGCGACGGACCCTGCCGAAGTTGAAGCTCTGAAATGTCTTGAGCAGGGAACCCAAAAGCTTGAGGAAGGCGATGTCCAGGGCGCAAAGGATCTGTACAAACGCAGTATCGAAATAAAGAAGAATGCCAGCTCGCTGTTTAATTATGGTGTTACATGTTATCATCTCAGTTGGTCGTGGTATAACCCTGCCGTTTTGCACATAGCTCATATTGCTTGCAGAGGAGTTTGACGAAGCAATAGAATCATGGAAAGAATCTATTGCGCTGCAGCCTTCGAGCCCGGATGCCCATACAAGTCAGTTTCTTCATCGTTCATCTGAGCATCACTTCACTGGCCGGCCAGATTTAGCGAGCGCCTATATAATATCTCCCGCCGCTCGGCCGGACCTTGCTCTGCACCATTTACAGCACGTACACTCGCCTTTACGTTATTAGCTAGTGCTTACCAGCAGAGCGTTGTTCAGTATAGCGGCGTCTTTGGCACCTGAAGATGCTGAGATCGCATTTAACCTCGCCGCTGTACTGGAAGCATGTCAGTGTTCTATCTATTTGCGATTATCATTCGATCCTCTCACTAGCATCATGCGTACGCGGTTCATAGGCGGAAGACTGGAAGAAGCTTTGGCACAGTACAAGCGCAGCAAACACTTTGGCGTTGAGCGAGCTGCCATGCATATGCGCAATGTCAGTGTCGCACTATCTCTCGCCCTGCAAGGTGTGAAGCTCTTGATTGATTACCGAAGCGTTATAGGTCAGCGCCAAGATCCTGGGGCGGAAAATGAACGAGGCCTCGGAAAAGCAAGGTTCCGAAACTCCAGGAAGCAGCGATGTTAGGTCTAATGAGAAGCCCTGACTGCCTTCTGTTCATCAGGGTACGGCTCGGCACTGAGGTACCTACAAGCTGTGCGGGAGTGCTGGAACACTATTTCTTGCATCAACCCAGCAGTTTGTGAATGCTAACTTGGTCCCTTATTGTCTCCTCAGACCCCTACTTCGAACAGAGCATATCTATTCATAGATTAGGACGTTACCTCTCCTTTCCAATAGCATGCCATCACGACCCTACGCATGCCACCTAAATCTGTCACTGCAGGAGTTCCAGCAGTCACCCCAATACCAACGGATCCGCAGAAGTTCCAGACCCGCTCCCGCGTCCAGAAGGCGATGAAGCGCCGCCGGAGGAGGATTTGGGCTCCTTTGCATTATCTCCGGCACACAGCTGCGGAGAAGACTCTTGGCGATCCACCGCCATCTGAGTTGGATCAAACGCAGTAGCTGCTCCCGGTGTGTGTTGGGCTACAGACCGCCATTGTCCATGCAATGGTCTGAAACGGGAATGACCCTGGGGTAAAGGAGGCTGAGTACCGCGGTTATTCCACGAGGCTCGGGCTCGGTTGGCTCGTGGATGACTATTGTAATCTGGGTTACCCTGGGATCTATGATCAGACCAGTTGGCATCGACAACTGACGAGTACGCTGGCGGTGCGTGTCCCCTGTATCCCCGACCTCGTGGGGAATGCCCTCTGGTATATCCCCGGTATGAACGTCCACGATCAGATGAGGTTCTCCGAGAGCCCCAGAA
Source organism: Heliocybe sulcata (assembly GCA_004369045.1). Lineage (NCBI taxonomy): Eukaryota > Fungi > Basidiomycota > Agaricomycetes > Gloeophyllales > Gloeophyllaceae > Heliocybe > Heliocybe sulcata. Next base: position 165,921 of record ML213510.1, on the reverse strand, counting down.
TTGAGGCAGGGTCTGGGTCTGTCCATCGGGAATGACAGATTGAGATTCGCGCAATCGCTCAAGGACATCGACCAGTTCCTGACTGGTCCATTCCGATGAGGGATGATCTGACGGTCGTAGATTCATGATCCGGTCGTATCCCTCCTGGGGAGACGGCCATTGGAAGCTCGAGGAAAATCGGGCTAGAATCTGCAGCCCTTGCTCGGGGGTTTTGATGGTCGGATGATTGACACCTGAGAGATGACTTATCAGGTATAATGAAACCAACTAGAATATGATTCATACGTTGGCGCAGCCTATCTACGCATATCTTGTGAGACCATTAGAGTCTGGGCCGTTTGATAATGATACTAATCGGGCTTACTTTATACGGAGTGTCAAAAACCAGCACCCAGATTGCAGTCTCAGGTACTTCCCGTGCTATGTTAATCCAGTGGGATCTCTGTCTGATAGATACCTGATCGTCAATGGCCAGAATGGTTCAAACTGAAGTTGGTTGATACTTGCGCTGCATCAACGTTGGTCCTGTCGACGCAGATACTCAAGCCTTGTCTAAGACTTTGTCTTGCCAGTTCTTCTACACGACGACGGTCACCAAGTTCGTCTTGATTACATCGCCGAAACTGAGGTAAGTGGGTTTCAAGCGCTTGAGCGAAGGTCGACTACATGACAGGACGATAATCCTTTGTCAAGTCTTTCAACCTGCGCAAAGAACACAATTTCATACTTTTCCGCTCCCAATCAGACCAACAAGAATGAGAACAATCTGTTGTTCTTGGACGAGAGTGGATGAATTATTCGTGTTGATCTGCAATTGAGAGGACATAGCGGCTTATGAGGTTGTGAGGAAGCGCCGTCAATCGGGAGCTTACTACATCAGGCGTGAGAAAATGACCATGCATTCCAGTCCGCGAGGCGCTTAGACAGCAGACACCTTACTGCCGCATACCTCGAAGTCCGTTCCTGCTCTGTAAACTAGCACACTGCTGACGACGACGCTACCTGGACTCACTGCGACTCTCCTGAATTACTCGCTTAGATGTCACAAGAGACATGGCCGCCGCAGCTGAAGTATGTACAGGAGCGCGGGCTGTTGGACGAGCTACTCACCATTCTCAGGGATTGGGTAGCGAGATGTTTGGGGCAAATGACGGATGCAAACCGTGCTGAGGCGCAGACTGAACTAAGGAAGGTAATATCTGATGCCTTTAACAGCAAGAGCCTTTGGACCACGGATTGGGGGGGCGTCCAATTGCAAAGGTACGAAGAGCCGTTGCGTATGAGGTCTTCTCACTAAGCATGCCATTGCCTCCAGCCTCATCCCAAAACCTACTCCAACTCTTAACATTCTCAAGCGGAAAATGTACGTCGTTTCGTAGGTTGTTGTTGCCGCGATCTTATATCCCTGCCTAGCCATGATCCGCCGACGCCGAGTAAGAAGGCTAAGAAGAATGCGCTAAAGAATGCGAACACGGCGTCAGACTACAGTGACCAAGCCGCACTGCAACGGCGGGCTGCCCGTTTTCAAAGAGAACACGAGATCGAGCGGCAGAAGAACTACAGTAATGGAGGTCACATCTCATTCCGGACAAGTCATTCCAATTCTCACCTTTTTTCACAATCTCCAATTCCCTTCGGCAACGGAGATGAACCTGAGGCGGATCCGGTATGTGGACTCCTACTCGGCTCCGGCTCCTGTCGCTGAAGCTACTATCAATGAAGAATGTGCCAAATTGGGATCGATTTACGATTGTAGGAACATCTCAGGAGCTCTTCAAGGATTATCTGCGGTTGACATCAGTGGGGGTTTCATGTATTGTCTCGCAGACGTTGAGGTGCTGAATCGGCCAAGGAACCCAAACCTGAGCAAATTCGGCCATATGCGGTTCTGCAAAGAACGCTGCTGGAGCTGAAGAGTCGCTGGCGCCAGAAGACCAATTATAATTGGATCTGTAGCCAGTTCAAGAGTCTCCGACAGGATCTCACTGTATGTCCTGAATAACCAGCTCAGTAGTGATTCAATTCAGACTTGGCCTTCTATGACAGGTTCAACGGATCAAGAACGAATTCACTGCTCAAGTATACGAGATCCACGCTCGAATGGCTTTAGAAGTCGTATGTCGCACAGTTTTGCGGAGTCGTACTTCCTCATGCTCGCCATTCAAGGGCGATATGGTCGAATACAATCAGTGCCAGTCGATGCTAAGGCATCTCTACGAGTTAGGCATCCCTGGGAAGGTGGAGGAATTCACCGCGTACCGGATCCTGATGCTTTTGCACGGACGTAACAGAAGTGGTACGCTGCGCTTGGTATACCCGTGGCGCTCACCGTCTGGACTAAACGCCATGTATCCACAGAATTGAATCTTTACGTAGGTCAGCTAACCCCGAAACAGAAAGATGTCCCGGCAGTCAGACATGCTCTGGATGTTTCTCGTGCGCTCTCTATGGGAAACTACCATCGGTTCTTTGATCTCTACCTGAACTCGCCGAATATGGGTGCATACATCATGGATCATTTCGTGGACAGAGAAAGAGTCAAGGCCTTATTGGTAATAACCAAAGCGTGAGTCATACTGGCTTTTTCTCCCTCCCAGCAAGATCGTAATATTGCCACGTAGATATATGAAACTTCCTCTATCTTTCATTCAGAACGAGCTGGCCTTTGATACCCTCGCTCAAGCACGGGACTTTTTGATAGAACACAAGGGAGGACTGTTCTCGAATCCCAACAGTCCAGACCAGGAAAAGATCCTGGATTGTAAGCCGGCTGCCGCGCCCCTCGCTCAGGTCTATGATGAGAAGTATGTCAAGATTCGTATCAAGGGTGCCATCTAATCCGGGATCCTGCGCGAATGCTGAGCGGCCATACCGTGGAAGGAGATTTCGGGAGTCACGAGCCTGACGTCTACCCGGTGAACTGGCAAGTTCTTCTGCGTTCGTCTTCCGCTGGTAGTATCATGGTGTGGTGGTGGAGGGTCTCGGAAGAGTGCGAGGGAGGTTCTTGCTCGTGATCTGACCGTGTGCATTAGGCTTTCAAGAGACTGCTATTTGTTTATAGGATCGCACTTAGAATTGGCTGTGTCGAGTATCGTTGTATTTATGGCAGACATTAATTGCAAAAAGGAATTAACGGCAACCATGCCTAGTCTCGCATTCTCGCCGGAATGAATCTTCGCAGTACAACTTCCCGGATCGAGAAGTATTGCAAGCAAGCGGGGGAAGCTAGGAGTTCTGCGTTGCATCGAGAGCGGGCCGGGATGGTGACATACGTTAGCACAAGGGTCTAGTCATTCGTTTCAAGTTACGGCCGCCACTCTCAGGAGGAAGTGACGATCATGGCGCACCTTCTGGACTTGTGAATTGACCCGATTCACGGTGCTGAGCCATGTCCACGAGAAAGGGTCAACATTCTGCAGATCAAACGGACAAGTTTGACGATCGTCTTCGTCTTCGTACACCGGGCAGACCACCAGTGCGAACCTAGACGTAACATCAGAACGCTCGAGAATGAGAACCAGGACAGAACCTTACTCAGCGTGATGGAATACAGGACCTCGCTTGTACAATAGATAGTCAACACAGAACTTGATGCCATTCCTGATTACCCAGCCTAGTGACCGGTAATGATGGTAGACAACGTAATTAATCAGGAAGGGGTTGTCGAAGCGTAAGCTGGTCGGATCAGCTGGATGACTGGGGTAAGGAGGTAAGTGGGCTTGCTGGAACCTCTGCCAAATCTGCTGGAGCGTCATAGCGCAGTTCTGCACAACTGCTTGAGCTTGGATCACAGAACGGATATTTATTGAATCTACCGTATTAGGATCAACAACGGTCAGACAATCTAGCGTCCACAGGAGAAAAAAGGCTTCTTGCAATGTCAGCTGTAGATGCTCCAAATTTTCGGGTATATCCTCATCTAGCGGTTGGTCTTTCTGAGCCGCCGAGGTCGGTGGGCCATTTGATAGAGGTGGTGGAGGCGACGAAGACCTCGATGGCTTCCAAGTGGCGGCAGATGGGATGACAATGCCCGTCTCCTCGACTGTCAGTACCCGTCCCTCCTTGAATGCTGCCTCAGCTGCTTCCGCCGCCTGGGCAATTGCTCTGGCTCGGTCGAGCTTGAATTGCTTTCGCTCAGCTCTGCGGTTTGCGGTAACCTGCTCAGAGACCATGTCTGTGGCGAATGAGTCAACTAACAATGGATGAGCTGCATAGAGAGGTACTTTTCTCGGCATTCTGCCTCGCATTGAGTTGTCTAGCTAGCCAACTGGGTTCGCTCCGTGATAGGGTACCTTTGCCAAAGAAGCCTCTCCGCCATAGGATAGTCGAATGGTCGGAGTTGTTCACCCACACTGATCTCGTACACACGTCATAGATGCCTTCGCAGTGCGGATTCACGATGCGAGAGCCCGAGAATCCAAACAAACCTAAGACAGTATGACTCGACAAGATACCTCTCTCTTCTGGAGAGAATACGAGCGGAAAAGGGTCTGCGTATATGCGATTGTTCTCATTTCTGCGAGAGTTGCCGCCTTTCTTCTTTCCAGGTTCACGAGCCTGAGGTGGGACTGAGGACATAGCAGGTGGATCGGTCAAGGATGGGACGAAAGAGCGACATCGTTATTTCCCCCGAAAGCATGATCGGCGCAGGCCGATCCATCTTTAGGAGAGCTGCTGGATGCGCGTCTTCCACATCAACGTTCCGCTCTGACAACGAGTTCTGGCCACCGTGGCAGCACTGATACCCTTCAATACCTTTTTATTATCTGGTGGATATGTCGGACAAACGCAGGGCTGAAATCGAGGCGAAGAGACAGAAGCTTAATGAGTTGCGAAAGGCAAGGGCGGACAGGCAGAGGGCAGATACGGAACGGCGCATGTCGGAGGTGCGAGTGTAGTTGTCCTTGCATGCTACAGTCTGTCATAATATTGCTTGTCTCAGACAGCCCCAGTAACAGTCCGGCGAGATGTGGACGATCTCGTGAACTCACTGCTGGGTGGCAGGCGGGGAATAGACAGCGCAGGGGATCTGACACCGTCATCCTCAGTACCTGGGACACCATCTATTGGACAAGGAAGTAGCCTCGCAGGCCCGTCCGCTCTCTCTGGGAGGCTAAGTCGACAAAGTCAAAGCGACTTCGGTTCTGAGGCACTCAGTCTTGGGACTACGCTGGCCCATTCGGCGACCGACAATGTCATGGAACGGTCGGTACTCCTGGATATCAACCCTGTTGTCTTCTAATGCGGTTATCCAGCACAATGACCCCGCGACTTGTTCCTGATTTAATCGATGTAGAGCAGGAACTCTTCGAGTTACCACAGAAGGTATGCTCTCATGAAGCGCAGATATCACAGGATTAATTTATTGCATATTAGGAGCGAGTGATATACAACAAGGAAGTGCAAACGATGTCGACTGAGACAGAACCTTCCCTGAACATCGAAGAAGAGATCCGTGAACGCATACTACGGGAGAAGGAACGGGAGCTGGAAGAGCGGGCTCGCGAGGAGGAACTTGAAGAGGAAAGCTCAAAACTTGACAAGGAGATTGAGCAAGAAATACGAGGTGAGGAACATTATGATCAATGGCGTGCATGAATGTTGCTGACTGTGATATTCCCTTGAGTGGCCAGAGTTGACCGAAGAGGAGAAACTAAGCGTATTTACCTCACCGGAATTCCTGGACTTTGTGGAGCAATCGTCGAAGATTGTCGAGCGTGCTCTCAACGACAACTACGATTATATCCGAGATTATACTGTTGGCGCAGAGGCTGGAGCGTAAGCATCCCGGTCCTATCACTTTCATTTCACAAATCTCAATGGCACTGCTAGAGATGACTCTGAAGGCAAACGTGTCAAACGTGTTTGTGCTTTCTGGGACGAGAGATACTGCAAGAACAGGTCAGTAACGGACGTTGATTGGTCGCCGAAGGTATGCCATGATCATGCCATCTGAAAGGAATGGTAGTTTATTCTCTGCCGCTAGTATCCCGAACTCAGCTGCGCGTCGTATAATAAGAATCCAGCGGCTCTCAATGAGCCAGATGGTATTGTAGCTGTTTGGAACTTGCACTTGCTCGAGCGGCCCGAATTCATCTTCCACTCCCAGGTGAGCGTCTTAGCTACAGTCATTCGTTTGTAAACTGAGAGCATTACTGCAGTCGGACGTCCTTTCCGTGACGTTCTCTCCTTTCCACCCAAACCTTGTCTTTGGTGGCACGTATTCAGGCCAGATCCTTTTATGGGATACGCGGTCGAAACACTTGCCAGTTTTGAAGACACCATTATCGGCGGCTGGCCATACGCATCCTGTCTATGCGATGCAAATGGTCGGTACCCAAAATGCACACAATCTCATAACGAGTAGTACCGATGGCTTGGTATGCAGTTGGCTGGTCGACATGCTGGCTCAGCCTCAGGTAGGGCCTAATCGGTGGCAGTCTAGCCTGATTCTGAAATCTATTCAACTCCTCAGGAAACCTTGGAATTGGTGCATGCCGGCCACAGTAAGACGGGTGAGGTGGCCATCACAACCCTGGATTTCCCCGACAATGAGACCACGACGTTCTGGGTTGGGACTGAAGAAGGAAACATCTATCAGGCCAATCGCTATGACCGGGCTGGAGCCAAGGCGGGCCTGAACCAATACGACATTTACCGAGGACATTCGGGCCCTATTATGGGGATCCATTTCCACCCGCTCGTGGGCCCTGTCGATTTCTCGGACCTATTCCTTACTTGTTCAGTTGATTGGACGGTCAAACTTTGGAGAGCCAAGTCTCTGGCGAAGCCCTCCACGGCTGCTCACCCAGTAGCTCCTGTCTACTCCTTCGACGAAGCTGATGACTACGTGTACGATGTGAAATGGCATCCGTCGCACCCAGCCCTATTCGGAACTGCCGACGGGTCTGGCAAGTTCTTACTCTGGAACCTCAACCAAGATACAGAGGTGGGTGCACTGACGATCCATGGATGTACCGGTGAGCCTACGGCGGGCTTATGTTTGTCATTACAGGTTCCCGTGGTCTCCACAAGTGTAGGATCCGGGCGCGCCATAAATAAGATTCAATGGGACAGCAAGGACGGGCGCCGCGCTGCACTAGGCGGTAGTGACGGGAAGTTGTACGTATATGATATTGGCGACATGGCGATACCTCGCGAATCGGAGTGGACAGATATGCAGAGGACGATCTCTGGCATAGTGGGTGGCGGCAGCGCGAACGGGGTAATTGATGGCGACTCGCGTGTCTTGGCTGGTCGGTGATAGACTCGGGCGGTTCTTTACGCTACTTTCGACTGAATACATCATATGACTTTGCACGGACTGACTTGATACGAGGAATACTGTCTTACCTGACTCCGTCGCGCTCGTTATTCTTGTCAGTCTTTTCGTGGAAGTTCTACCTTTCCCATGAGTCATGCTAGCGGCGGGCCGAGGGGAAAAACCTAGGACGGAGAGTTGTTACCCGTTATGGCGACAAGGATTGTAACCGGAATACGAGCTCATATCGCTGCTATCCCTCGACCGACCTCCCTGGTTGCTTTACGCCCAGCTTCTGTTGGTACTAGGGCCACAATGTCGTCCGCCGCAAGTTTCAAGCAAGTAAGAGCGTCGACTTTTCTCAGAGATAGCAGTGATGGACCTTATACGGCTACCAGGACCCCCATAGGTAAGCCAAGATTCCTGGTGAGATCGGCGCACAGTTGACAGGATCGTCAATAGGTTACTGGTGTAAGTGTATCAAGTGCAGTGGAAGGAACAATACATGACACCAGGCTGCAGTATCCCGGGACCGATCGAAGTCGCGGACGATGTACGTTCATATCGTCGCATTTGCCCGTGACCCAAATCTTACTAGGAAATCACAGGTCCTCTACGCCAATGCGCACCCCTCGATGTCTCATGTCTCGGCGGAGTTTGTGCCAGTGCTGGGAGACTGTATCCGTATGACAAGGTCTGCGCCGTTCAGGCTTTATTTCCCCCTGCTAATGACGCTCGCCTTGCAGGGAGGTACTCCTAACAACCACAGGACAACCGTTCCTCATCGCTGGGTCGGGTACGCTTGGCTGGGATCAAGTAAGCTGCGTAATTGGCTCCCAGATCAACAGCCCCTAATGCGGTCTGCAGGTCGCATCGAATCTCGTAGAGCCTGGTGAGGATGTCCTTGTGCTCAACACCGGTTACTTTGGAGACAGTTTTGCCGACTGGTTAGTAGCGAGCATTCTCATTTGTCATGTCCGACTTCTCACCCCAGCCTATCAGTCTGCAGACCTATGGTGCCAAAGTGGACCAGATTACTGCCGAGGTCGGCGGCGTTGTCAGTCAGGCCGATATAGAATCAGCTCTGAAGACTAAGAAATACAAGGTCAGTGCAACTCCGAGCATGTGATCCTTCAAAAACAAGATGGAGACTGACACTACCGAAAAATCACCGAAGATTGTTACCTTTACCCATGTAGACACGTCTACCGGTCAGTACACATCAGATGGAAGATGTAGTAGGCGACATGCGCTAACCGTTGACTACAGGCGTTTTGTCGGACGCGAAATCTATCGCTGAGACCGTCAAAAAGGTTTCTCCGGAGACACTGGTAAGTGCGTCTTCTATCCAGATGTAGCAATGGCATTCAACATGTCTCTGGCAGACTGCCTTAGACGGCGTGTGCTCCGTCGCGAGCGAAGAGATTCGCATGGACGATTGGGGAATCGATGTCGTCTTGACCGCCAGTCAGAAGGGCCTGGGCACTCCTCCTGGATTGAGCATTCTCGTGGCAAGCGAGAAGGCTATTAAAGTATGCTATGGTCTGTCATGACTTCTCCAATGTTGACCCTTTGTTTAGGTTTTCGAGAACCGCAAGATTCCCCCGAACTCGTACTATGCGAGCTGGAAGAAGTGTGTATTCCCGTCTCTCCTCGTCAGCAGTAGCCTCATCGTTCTGTCCAGATGGCTTCCCATTATGCAAGCGTACGAAAAGGGGTCGCCCGCGTACTTCGCCACGCCTCCAGTTAACCTCATCTACGCCTATCACGCGTCTCTAACGCGTATTACCAAGGGCTCGCCGAGCCTTGGAGAACGTCTTCAGCTCCACCGGGAGGCGAGTAAGAAGATCAAGGCCGCTGCTAGGGAGCTCGGTCTTAAGCAAGTGCCGCTGGACGAGAACTTCGCAGCCAATGGGATGAGCGCGGTACTTTTACTTGTTTTCTCATTGCCCTCCGCATACAATACTGATTACTATTCTTGCGCTGCTAGTTCTACTTCCCCGACGGTGTGACAGCCCCCGATGTGCTCCCTCGTCTCTTCAAGAAAGATGTCATTGTCGCAGCTGGCTTACACAAGGCCATGAAGGGTGCGTCTCTTCTCTGTCAATTAGACATTCCTTCAAGCTGACGGGAGCTATTCGCACTTTGTTAGAGAAATACTTCCGCATCGGGTTCGAACTGGTTTTTATTGTCTACTACGCCCTGTGCTGATATACCTTCCCTTAACAGGCATATGGGTATCAGCGTTGTAGACGAGCAGCGAGGTGACATTGACAAGGTTATTGCATCCATGAAGGAAGCTATCGGACAAGCGATTGAAAGCAAGAAAGTGTAAGGTGGCGTACGATTCAAACCAGCACACGTCTATTTAGAGGAAAGGAATACCTATTTAAGGCAAATGTGTAGCTTTAGGAGACCGGCCAGATTATGAAATCGTCTTCAAGGATGACCGTGTAAACGTCGGGGAATGTCTTAGCAAGCTCGCATACATGCGATCCCGCTATGCAACTTCCACGCGTATCCGACTCCGGACTCAAAAACCAGCTATAAGTAGCACATGCGCCAGGCGCAACTGCGGATGTGGGAGAGGACGGCAATATGGGCTGCAGGATTCCTCAAAAGTATCGGTACTATCTATCTGCTAATGTTAGGACTGTAGATTACGGGAGAAGATATGATAGGGTTAGCCACATCAGCCCCCGAGCTTCTTCAGTCGTGTTTCGGCAGCCCTGGCGCGACGCTCGCGTTCGACCTTTGCCCTCATCTCCGGCGTCAGACCAGCGATTCCTTCCGCGCCACCTGTTCCGCCACCCAGCTTCCTGGGGCCGGTCGCCTCTTGAATGCGAGATGCAGGCTTCTCCGTGGGCGGCGGCGGGGGAGGGGCCTCCTCCTCCTTCTCCTTTTCTTTCACCTGCCGCTCACGGAGCTTATCTTTCAGCCCCTTCCGCCGGACCTTCTTCTTCTCCTCCTGCCCCTCCTCCATCTCCTGTGTGAGCACGCTCGGGACGTGCGCCGCACCGAGCCAATCCCACCAGTCGGGGTGGGCAGCTGCGCACCTCCTGAAGACGTTGCGAATTTCTTTCGTGCGTGCGAGGTCATATGCTGTTCGCCTGCTTCGCCCTTTGCGAACTTCCGATGTTGCGGACCTGTCCTCTTCGTGTTTATTCCCAGTATCGTCTTCTTCCTCTTCGACTCCGTCAAGGCTCGGGACCTCCACCGTCGGATCGGCGCGGGCCTCCTCGAGAAGCCATCGCATGACCTCTTCCTGTCCAGCTTGCGTGGCGATGTGTAGTAGCGTCCCCCTATACTCACCTCCCCCTGCGATGTCCGGGACGACCGCATCTACTCCCCCTAGATTAGCACCCTCGCGGACCCAGAATGATTTGAGCGGCTCTAGACGGCCCTTTGAGACCATCTCGATGAGGCGCTCCCATTTGTCTCGGAGAGCTTCCTCTTCCTTTGTCAACCTAGGCTGGGAGGGTTTCTCAGGCGGTGGTGTGGGCGCCGCTACGACTGGCTGCGGTCTTGGCTTCGGAAGGGAGGCGAGGTAGGCTTCATCCTGTGCTTTCAGCTCGTCTTCAGTGAAGTGGGATACTTTGACTCGTGTCAGCTCCATTAGACATCGGGTTAACTCTGCTTGAGTCTAATTCGACTTGTGAGATAATCGAAGCACAGTCTGTTGTGAATACGCAACTTACAGGTCGCCTAGTAGGGAAAGGGAATGTGCGGAGTCGTTCATCACCTGTGGTCCAGGTGTTCAGCGCAATCTCCCACTTCCTAACTAGCAACGCACCTTTTGTGATGACGGCCTCTTCGTAATCCAAGAAGATGCGTCTATTCGATGTATTCGCTCGGATCCATATGCGTTCGCAGTCGTAAATATCTTCAGCCCAGTCGGTTAACAGTTTTCTTATGTCCTGTGCAGATGATAAGCGTCAGTGCATGTGGACAAGAAGACGACAAGCATGAACTTACATCCCGTAAGGCTTGCTCGCCGTATCGACGTAGCATAGCGCCCGCACTGATCGCTGCACCCTTTGATTTGTCGTTAAGCGACTGAGATCCTCCTTGCTTCCTACGGGCTGTGTGGGTATGGGCGTAAGTAATAATATCGCTACCGTATTTCCATGAGGAATACAAACTCGTGTAACGGTGAAAGGTCTTGTGCTTTAGCACCTCTGTATCCGGTTTTGGTACACGCTGTTTCCCCTTCTTAGGCTTGACGTCCTCTTGCTCGTCCTCAGGACGCTGCACACGCACGATGGCCCCGGCAAAATGACCGCCCGCAACCATGAACACTGCCCAGGTTCGTCCCTCTGCTTCCCGCTTCTGCAGACCTCTCAGTTCAGCTAGATAAGAAGATGGGGACAAGGAAGGAGAGAAGATGGCTTTGTAAATGCCGAGCTGGGTGGCGGGAGGCGAGTGGAACCATACGAGGGCGGTTTGTGGGATTTTCTGAGAATCTGGAGTAGGAGAAGGAGATTGAGTTTGTTCCTCGCGCTTGTTTACAAGATTTGCGACAGCGTCTGAAGCGTCCGAGTCCTCGTCATCTTCAGAGGATGAAGCAGACCCAGACAAGGAATCGTCTAGACCTGGAAATAGAGATTGGGCAATCAATTCCTATAGAGATTAGGCGATGCTGCACACACACTTTCCATCAGGCGAGTGAACTCCGACTCGCTCACTGTCTTTCCACCAGTCAGTCTGGACTTGACGTTGTACCGATGCCAGTCAGAACGGAAGTGGCTCCGCTGCCCGTCGACATCGGTAAAAGTAGCGCCCAAACAGATGATACATGATCTTCCGCCTGGTCCAGCGCTGGTGGTAAGAGGAGGTGCTTCCGGCGAAGGCGATCTTGCAACTTCCTGGGTCTTGGTAATCAGACTTCGAGGCGTTAGAGTATCTAGTAGCTCTTGCGATAGAGAGTAGACATGATAATTTTCGTACCGAGCCATGGCTTAGGATGACGCCTAGTTAGAATCTCTAGATGAGGGATGAACTGCGAGACTTAAGTTATATTATAAGCGGGTTGAAGTCAGAGTGAATCTCGAGACGCGGTGCCGCATATAAGTGCATATTCGGCGATACCCGAACCGAGGCCATCTATAGCTCCGCGTATAGCAGTCACGTCTGCAAGCTCCTGCACGTACTGCCTCAGCTGCCAGCCCTCCTGTGCCACCATCGTCTGTCTCCTCAGCTAAGAAAATGGTCTCCCAAACGTTTGCCGATCGTCCTCTCAAAAAGTTGATCCTGTTCGACGTCGACGAGACTCTGACTCCAGCGCGCAGAGTATGTAGGCTCGTTGCGCAGTCGCCAGTCCATACCTTGATCTGTTCAGTCAGTTAGTCTCCCCGGAGATGGTACAGCTCTTGCGTACCCTGAGGAAGAAAGCAGCGATTGGATTTGTGGGGGGCTCGGACCTTGTCAAAATATCTGGGCAGCTGTCCGTTCCCGGGGAGTTCAATGGTGATTACAGCAGTGGCCTCTCGTTAGTGGAATACTCACGCGAGCCCTGCGCCATGGCTAGCCATTGAAGACTTTGACTTCGCATTCGCAGAGAATGGCCTTACCGCATACAGATTGGGCGTAGCTCTACCATCACAATCCTTCATCAAGTTCGTGGGCGAAGAGCGGTACAAGAAGCTCGCGAACTTCATCCTCCACTATATCGCCGACTTGGACATTCCCATCAAGAGGTAAAATGGTCGTTCAACTATATTGACCCTGCTAACATGGATCCGCAGGGGAACATTCATCGAGTTCCGTAATGGAATGATCAATGTTAGTCCAATTGGCCGGAATGCGACGTATGTTGAATATAGCATAACCCATTGCAAATAATTGATCACCCTATTACTGCAGAATAGAGGAACGGCTCCAATTCAATGCTTATGACAATGTAAGCCCATGACAAGTCACTGTCATTTCTCACCATTCATATGTTGGTCCAGATCCACCATGTCCGGGAAGCCTTTGTCAAGGTTTTACGTGAAAAGTTTGGTGATTATGGCTTAAATTTTGCTATTGGTGGGCAAATCTCTTTCGATATTTTCCCCAATGGGTGGGACAAGACGTACTGTCTCCGGCATGTTGAGTCTGATCAGTTTGATGAAATTCATTTCTTTGGTGATAAGACACACCAGGTTTGTTGCACCACATCTATGAATTACTTTTCCATCTGACAGTGACAATACAGGGTGGTAATGATTATGAGATATTCACCGATCCACGTGTTGTCGGGCATTCAGTAGCAAGTCCCACTGATACAATACGTCTTCTGAAGGAAACATTCAATCTGTAGTGTAATCAGTCATTGTGGTGTCATAATTGTATTGTTGCGTAATGGCAGTACACTCTATTACATTATAGTCAGGGTCATTGCATGTTCACACTAGTGACTCTCTGGGATTATGTGCATTGATTGCTTGATTTCCGTGACTTCCACTGACGTCTAGGGAAAGACATCTGGTATTGTTCAAAATGCTCCTGGATGGAACACTACATAAAGCAAGGCAAGGAGAGTGGTGGCATGTGTTCTGGAGCTCTCATACCAAGCTTGTGATCATGGAAGCTGTCCACCTAACATTACCACGGTTTGTTGACTTGGCAGAAAAGTGCTTTAAGGAATTCCCATGTAAGTGGGAACGGTGTAATGCAATTCTGAACTCATTTGAAACCTTCATTGTGGTAAGGCTGTCATTACTTCTTAGAATTTGTATCAGTCATTCTCTATCATTTGGGTGGCCATTGATGCTGTGGCATGGTGCTTCTGCTATTGAGTGATTAACCAACTGATAACATTGTTAGCATATTGACAGGCATTATGAACATGCAACACAGGTGATATTGCACACCATCAGCCCTTATAATCTTGTCAAACTGAATTATATCACCATTAGATCGGAGACTACGAGTGCCAATTCAGAGACTGTGTTGATGACTGGAGTCACACCGATCCAGATAACCTGCAGCATCACATCAGGACATTGCATCTGAACCTATATGACCTGCCATGTCCGGTAACAGGTATATTACTCCTACTCTCACACGGCTTCGGTGTTCTCAACTCAGCAATAGGATGCAATATCAAAATCATCGCGCGAAATCAACTAACTGTGCATTTCCTGAATGCTCACGGATCCGGCTGGACCACGGTTCGCCGCACCTGGCTCCCTTCCAAGCCATCATTGCCAGCGGTGCCACTTGGCAACCCTCCTGCCTTACCTCTTCGCGACCCCTACATCACTATCATCCCACCGCTTCGCCCTCCACCTACCAGCACAGAACGGTCTCTTGACCTTATGCAGTATGTGTGATTGGAGTACACCTGCAGCTTTAGCTCACTGACTCGCGGACCATGAAGCGATCCCAATCCTACCCAGGCGGGCGCAGATCCTGTACCATTCGAGGATATCCCCCGCACGCACATACCGAAGATCGAGGAGGATCCTCTGTTCGAACTGACAGACTTCTATACTGTCCGGAGGCAGGATGACCGCGGTGGTGTGCTGGCGGGGCCGCCTGTCGTAGTGCCAAATGGGAATCTCGAAGACCCGTCCGTGACTGTAGAGGCGAAACCTGGCAGCGTCGGTACAATGCTGCAGACAAAATCAGATAGAATTGACAGGAGTGGGAGATGACTGATAACCGATAGACACGCATGACTAGACGTAGGCGACCTCTGTTGGAGGCTAGTTGGTCTTCAGTTCACACTTATTGTAAATGTTCAATACATGGCATTGCGACAGCGAGCTATAGCAGTGAAGCGGACATCTCGATGATCGCTGGCGGACCCTTGGCCGCGTACTCGCCCTTTGACACGAAATTGTTCCCGTTTGGATCATGAAATGCAATCTACCGCGGGAATCCAATCAGCCATGGATGGGCAAGACAGTCGTACAATTCACGGACCTTTCCAACGATGCCCGCGCCCAAGAACGCCGCGAGCCCGTCACCCTTCTCCCGGTACTCAGCGAAGTAGTCAGGGATCTTCAGGACTCGGATGTTTCGAGGCTGGATGTCGTTGTGCGCGTCGGGCTGCGAGAGTATGAAAGATTCCAAGCGTGTTTGAAGCGAAGTACCCATGCCTGAAGTCCCGTTGCGCCGTCAGGATGGCAAACATAAGGGACGCGAAACTGGTGCTCACCCTTAATGTACTTCGCAAACTCGCCCGTCACGAACAACCCACCCCAAACGTACTGCCTTTGCTCTATATCTGCACGTTGAACTGCCGCTCCGATGACTTCCTGGAGCGACCAGAGGTCCGTCTTCGTATCCTTCTTGGCGACCTTCGGATCGAAGAGCGGCTCGCAGAACCGATGGCGCTCACGGCCGACCACGACTTCCCTGGCCTTGCCATCCCATTCCCAGTCCTTAATCTCAACCAGGTCCATCGCCTCAATCTCGCGCATCTTGGCCTGCTCGGCGGCAGTGGCCTTCGCATTGGCGCGCTTTTTCATGTTGTTCTCGATGACGGCCTTCTCCTTACCCGCGAGGACAATGGCAGCGATGTCGGTGACGCCGTCTTCGGGCTCATCAGTGACGATGGTAGTGCCAATGGCAGTAGGGGGCTTGATGAGGGAAGTGGAGAGGAGGTGAGATATTAGGGAGACGAGGGCTGAGTCAGTTTGCTTGTCTGAGAGAGGTGCTTCCGGCGGGGAGATGGCGGTCATGACAGTTTGGTTGGTGCGGAGGAGGCTCGCAAGGTGCTCTCTGCAGTCCTTCATGCCAAGCTTGACGCTTTCTGTGCACTCCCTGACAAGGAAACCGTCGTATAGCACGTTCACGTCCGTGTACTCCTCGCCAATGTCAACTACAACTCCTGATAATGCGTTACCAGCATAGATTTGGGCAACAGGTCGTAGTAGCAGGGTGAAGGCTGCGACGTTGAAGCGCTCGAAGAACAGTTGAGCCAGTACTGAAAGGCTTGTGCGCGACAGGGACGGTGGTACTGTGAGAAGAACAGGTGACTCGTTCTGGGTACGCCTGAGGTGAAGAAGGGAGAACAGCGTGTGCTTCCTGCAGGGATGAAGAGAGAGTCAATGAATCAGACGTGATACCAGTAACCAAGATGCCATCACCTTGGCACTCACCATAAAGCCTCCGCCTGCGTCCAGTCACTCACGTCCCCCTCAGCGAATGGCCACCACACGACAATGTCCTCCCCCTCAACCAAAGCATTGTCCAACTGAGCGCCGACCAGATAATCGTTCACTTTCGCTGACGCACTGGGCGTAATAGACATAGTCGAGCTAGTAGACGCTGCCGGCTGCGCGCTCCCGTTCGCGCCATTGCTGTTGAGTTGTTCATACGATGCCCGCCGGAGACCAACGCGGGCTTGTATTTCCTGCACTAAGTGCTCAGCCGCGTCAGAGAGCGCCAGGTTACTCGAGACTCACAACAGACGGTGTGGGTAGAAGTTCACCAAGACCGAGAACGGCATGTATGGATGTCCGAGAGGTGTCGATAACGACGATGCTCGCGTCCCGGAACGCGGTCCCGCTCATTGTACGTCTGTCGGCAAATCAGACGCGATTCGGTTTCCGTCGCGCCTGGTCCGCTGCGCAGCGTGCTCCGTAGCCGGGAAGGGCCGACGGATCCAGCGGCGCTTTCTGATTGGTCCGCAGATTGTATGGCGTTCATTGACCCTCTCTTTGAAGAACGTCGTCGCACTTGTCACAGTAATTCTCCATCCTCTTGCCAGTGGCAGTGGTCTCAATGTCTATAAATACAATCTCAAAATGGACCTTATTGTCCTCCTCCGAGCCCAACAAGCTGACGAACTCTACAGCAATTGGATCGGACGTCGAAGCGGTCCCGGGCCCTACCCAAGCTTGCTCCAGAGCAGTTCGCTGCGCGCTGTAGCCTTGGACGGAGGCCGCGCGTGTGAGCTGTGAGATCATCTGGCTGTTACGTTTGTAGGCAAAACTCCCGACGCAGGTGCCCCTACGCGCCGAAACGACGCCGAAATTATACAAACCGGTGCCCAAGCCATAACAGATTATACTATGTAAGTAGAGTACGAATGGCCTTATCAAAAGTGATAAAGACTTGATCTAAAGTATTGGGTATCCAGAACTACTAGGTATCTGTCCGTTTACTCTTGAAATGCCTACTGGGATAATCAGGCCAAACCCCGGTGCCCGAGATTAGTCCTGCCTTCTCTAACTCGCTGTACCTGTCGCGGAACGCGCCAAATCCCATACTCGTCGGCGGTTCCTCAAGCGCTATCCGCTGCGTGCCTTCTAGAGCGCCGAAGTTGAGAATCGGCGGAAGCTCCGATAGACGAGTCCGCGGGCCGCTCGATTCTGGCGGTTTCCGCCTAACAATAAACTCCGGAAGCTCAAAATCGGGGTCTTCGTCTTCCGCCGGAATACGCGGATGAGAGAGATTGTCAAAGGGCATCGAGTCGGGTTCTTCATCCGAGTCTGTAGCCCTCTCCTTACTAGTCTCGTTCGGGACACTCAGATGGTTCCATGTGCGGCTGAGTGGCTTGGCTGTGGCGCTCAGCGGCTTATTAGGCTTTAGTGAGGGGGAGGCTACAGCGGGTGCCAGTATCCGATCGATGTCAATCTTGATGTTAGAGATTGGCTGGAGCGTTTTGGATGTCCTCGGCCACAGTGGTCGCGATGTCGGCTTCAGGATGGGCGAGTGAAGTGTAACCTCCCTGCCGTCCAGCATCGAATGGTTGATTTGGAAGTGCATTGGGATGTAATTTTGTCGTGCAAATGTCTCTTCACAGCCTGGCATGATCAGTGGAGTTGTAAGAAAGATATAATATGGTCATGATCTCAGAGGAAAGTGCTCACCTCGGATTGGGCAAGGCAGAGGATACCTGATGATGTGGTTGGATTCCAGGTGTCTCAGCAGATCATAGGCGGAGCCGTGACTGCGGGCAGTACACCGAGGTAAGCGGCACTCATAAGTACCGGCCTGGAGGTCCAGTTCTCAGGTGAGCCGCTTTTCATTGCCCTAAGCAATGACCACTCTACCTTGTTCTTGGATTTTCGGGAGCAATGCTGCTTGTCCATGTGCTATAGGCTCTGTGGTCAGTCTTCTGTGGGGGTTATCCAACAATGATCCAATCATGGGCAGGATGATGTGCCACTGCCAGTGGCTTGACTAGCAATGGATCTAGAGAACTCAGGCCATGATCCACATAGGATCTGTGTGTATCATTGTCCTCATCTTTCACCATACAGAAAATTTTAGATCACTCAAGACACAAGGGACATACCATATGCAATGAGCACAAACAATTCAAAGTGGAAGGACACCCATCCCACTCACACTTGACTGGCCTGACTGTACTCTTAGCCAGATCAGCAAAGGTGTCTGGTGTGAGCATGAAGGTCTCAGCATTCATCATGATGATGTCATGAAAGGGAAGCTGGAAAGGAATGCAAGGCAAAACAGAGCAAGCAATGAAAGTGCAAAGACAGTAATACCAGCAGAAGACTTGATATGAGTTGGCTGTGGCACAGAAGATGGTTAGGTGTGGCAGAGCATGACCGGCCACTTAATTACCCGGGACTTGTCTCGCCAGCATTCGCCATCAAAAATCATGAAGTATGGGACCTATGGCACCAGTGACCTTGCTCTATTAATAGAACATTATTACAGTGGACCTTTGCCACCCATGCCTGTGAGAGGTCAAGTAATCCACATCCTTCTCCTTGTGACATGTGACCCATTTTTCGGTTCCATCATCTTCGCAAGCAGATGGATATCGATGACCTGTGACAGACTGCCAAATCTGTCACGTGTCGCAGCAAGGACCGGAAATTTCACCCGCACTTTGTCCCGAGATCAATTTATCAGTTCCAACAAACATGACACACACCTCATTCTCTGCTTCAGGACTGGGTCCATGATGCATGATTGCTGAATTGGTCAAGATACTACAGTATTCCGAGCAGTTTCGCAGCATACTAGTGTAGCGACGTGTATGGTTGCAACCTACCTGTGTATGCCTAACGGGGCTGCTGTTGCCTCCCAAAATCAGGTGATGTCACCAGAGTGCCCCCGTCGGACGAGCCTTGGTAGCCTTCTCCGGCCGAAGTATGCGGCCAGCTGAGGTGTGGCGCCGCCGTTCAACGTTGCAACCATGGGGTTCACTACAGCCATGGCTCTTAAGCACCAAGTACTGACAATCATCTCATCAAAATAGAACCTCAACAAACTGTAATTGGTGAGAAAGGGCACGGCACTGTAATGCATTATAAGAGGGCTGGCGACCTGCCCCCAAACAGCTTTCTGCTCTAGCTCTCCTTTCATTAGTAATGCTTAGGAGGCCATATACGAACGGGCCATCAACACCAGAAAGACTTTCATAACGACGCCTGAGTGTCACATAAGGTACAACGACATGACATAAAGCTGTTATCCGACGACAGAAAAGGTGAGCGACTAGCTCGTTTTAAGCGAGGCTTTCGGCAATGTTGAGCAAGTCAGAGTCGCCCTGGTCCGAGATCGTCATGACGCTATGGGAATAAGCGAATCAGTAAGGGTACATTTGCAGGCAAGACTGGGGGACGGGATATGGCAGGGTATTGGCACAAGAGGACGGGAAGAATGGGTGTCAAGGAGGACAGCAAACTCACCCGACACGGAATAGCTTTCCGGCGGCTGTACCGAGCGCGACGTTCGTGCCGGTGAAGTGGTGGACGGTCGTCTTGGAGAGCATAGCGTAGTACTCAAGCTCGGACTTGCGCAGGGGTGGGCAGTTGCCGGCGATCAGGACGAGTTTAGCTGAGCGCACAGGGACCGAGAGACAGCAAGACCGCCAGGTTCAGACACGAGCAGACATAGAAAATAAGGTAAAGCAAAATCATAGGTCAGCGTAGAGGCCTTCTCAGCATCACGCTCCAGCCCCATTTGACTTCGTCGGAAGTAGCCTGTGAGACTCACCCTTGCCGTTGCGCATCTGCTTGAGCGCGCTCTTGTAGCCAAGAGAGTACTTGCCGGACTTTACGACCAACGCGAGCTTGGCCGAGATGGACTCGGTGGACTTGGACGCCTTGGACTTCTTGGTAGGGGCCATTGGTGCTGCTTGATGTAGGGAAGGGTGCCGGCGTCGGGGCTTTGGGGCTTGAGGAGGGCGTGCGGGATGAGAGAATGCTGTGCCGAGACGAGACTGTACAGTAGAAGTTGGGTTTGAAGTCCGACCGGTGATGGCCAGGTGCCGGATTTGGGTGATGTGGCGGGTGGTCGAGCATGGCGTTCTGACATCGGACGGCTGAATGTCTGCCTCTGACCACTATTATGAGAATGATACTTCGCATACAACGCCGACATTAGGTATCGCCGAAGGGGCCTGCTGCTTCAAACCTCGCTTTGAGCGTAGCTGAAATGGAATACCAGTTCTAAACTCACCTGTGCTAAGCACCCTTATTTTCCACCAAGTTAGTTTCTCATAACTAACGTGACTAAGTTTTTACGTTCACTACATAGTTAAGCGCTGTGGAAGCCCAGCGGGAGGATATAGGTGGGACCGTGGGCCGAAAGTAACACCACTTGCCTGAGAAATAGGTCTCAGCACACGCTATAATTAATGATTTACTACCTCATTATCTAGAGCGCAGGCTGATAGCCAGTCCTATAGAATAGCCACGGTCTCTTGTTTGCGACGCGTCCGCCACGGTTTGTCGGACGGACAGAGCGGGCCGGCGCTTCGAAGCGTTCTGATAATGCACAGCGACTGACTAGAGGATATCCCGGTCTGGGTTCCGCTTCGCATCGTTTCGCCGTGTCTATATACACACCGGTGCTGAAGCAAATCGCCCGTTGTCCGTTGACTACGGTTGACCATCTGGGTCAGGTCAAAATTTTTTGCAAGCGGGTTGCGAGTACAGTGCAGTCGGGCCATCGACAGTTCGAACCACGTATGTAGCATGTTGAGCGCTAGAGAATACCACGAGTATGAGTATATTACATGGATAGATCTTGTTTACAATACCTTTGTGGTGTAGTGGTTGGCTGCATGCTTAGTGTAATGGCTGCATGCCGAAAGCTGGAGTTCGTTTTCCGGTCTATGCAGATTTTTTCGTCATCGATGCAAGCAATCATCCTTGCTTTCTTTCAAGCCTCTCATCTCTAGGACGTGCCTCCACTATGTATATAACAATACTAGATACTATGTCTCATGATTCTCGGTATATGAGGTACCTTTAATGCTACGCATAGAGACTTCCACAATCTTTCGTGACGCCATCCTCCCTATCTCCTGCTCTACGGCGAGTCTGGCCAGCCTAAATCTCAAGGTCAGAATGATAGCTTAGATAATTAGACTCAAGGAAATGTATGCCGTACCATGGTTGTAGTGGCGCTTCGTACTCGGTTCAATGACAGCACCACCAGCACCTAACTCCTCGTCATCATTGTCCTGAGCATTGCTTGAGCGCTCCGGAGAAGTGCTGTTGATTCGAGTCGATGTTGTACGCTTGCGACGTTTTACTGGCTTCGGTCGAGTCGTCCCAGGTTTCATCACCGACGGCACACGGGCACTGGCAGGTATGGCTGCAGGCTCACCAGCTGGTTCAGCCATGCTAGGCGGTTTGGGTGCATCCTCGAGTCTGAGTTTGCGGCATAGAGCATTGCAGACATGAAACAACATGAACTCTTTAATGCCCTGCAATCTCTGATTGAAGAACCCAAAATCGAGGCCTTGGCCCCAATTACTATAAACAGAGGAGTCGTCAGTATATGTCATATAGATAGGACCATGTTCGGACTTATGTATGAGCTTGCGGGTCGAATAATATGATGTCGCCGCACAGGCGTATTATTCCTGCAGTGAGGATTAGTAATCAGATCATATATGCGTACAGAAGAATCAGGACGACAAACCTTGCAAGTCAACAAGCACACATGTATAGTTGCTGGATACAAGTACATGATGCGCAAATGCATCGATGATCATACCAGGAACATCTTCGCCCCTGCCCGCCTGGGTGTTGCCTGAAAATTTTCGTTCATCATCGCCAGCCTCTCCGACAATCAATGGGGTTGCTAGGAAAGCCTGGTGGATTATACTACGTGTGTCTTGAATGGGCTCAGATGTGCGTACAGGTACTGGTGTCGCAAGATGCCCAAGGAAAGCTCCATTTGCATTGAATCGAATGCCTATCAATGTGATCGATCAGCTTCAGACAATCACGTGGAGCGATTCATAGTGGATACGCACTATAGGGCGGCGTATATCTGCATGCTTCGCAGCGCATGTTGAAGTAATTGACGAAATACTGACCGAGGACCAAGAGTCTCAGCTCATCGCGCAAATCTCGCAGGTTGTGGTCCTCAGTGGCGTAGGTTTTGTCCATGGGGCGCAATTGAGCAATTGCGACCATCTTCGCCCCGAACATACCCTATATGACAAGTCAGCAATACTGGAGCTCTCAAGTGCATCCACACTTACCTGGAAACACCACTTTGAGAGTCCCTGTCCAACAAACCCGCCAGCGCGTATCCCTTGCCAAGCGTTCTTCTGCCAGTCATGGGCAAGGAGAATAGTCGCCTCCTCATCAGACTTTGATACTACAAGTGCCCCAGCATCGTCGGCATGCCAAGACTCCATATGAAACTTGTAGTCGTCATATTGCAGGGTGGGAACGGGCAATGTTGGCGCCCGAAATGCACTCCTGTACTGTAAAGATGGAGGCGGTGCTGAAGATAGAGCCAGTCGAGCACCTATTCAAGGGGGAGCATTAATGCAGTCCTCAAGCAGTGTACAAGCTGCGCAGAGCAGAACTTACTTTCCTTTGTCCCTTTGGATGTTCGGGGACGTTTCCGCACTGTGTTCTCTACATCAACATCATTCTGCTAAATAGTTGACATTAGAGTTGCCAAGCAAAAGACAAGGTTACGTACCCCTTTCTCAAACATGATCACAAGGATGGACATCGTCTTCTTCTTGTCCTCCTGGGGCAAATGCATCTTCCTGCTATGGAACGATTGCATCATGCTCCCGATGCTGTATAGCATGTCATCCTCGCTGATAGAGTATGACTTCCCAGTCGCTTTGACTTCAAAACGAGTGTTGTCACTGAACAAGCAGTCTGAGTCTGGAGATGACCGCCATAGACTGGAGCACTTACCGTCTCAATATGAGCTCGGGGAGCGTCCCATTGCTCCTTTTACGTATGTTCTCATAGTGATCCATGCCGCTCTCCAGAAGCTTGTTGAACACCGCATCGGCACCATGGTCGGCTGCGAAACTCTCGCGCATGCTGCCAACAGCTCGAATCTGCGTTCAAATACAAGACTGTAAGGTGGTCTGAGTACTGATAGCTAGGTATGATTACGCACCTGGTTTACCTTCTCGTCCAAGCTATCTTGCCTGTATAAAGTGTAGTCCACATGCACGAAGTCACCTTTCCTTTGTTGCTTGAGCTGGGTCTCCTTCAGCTTTAGCTCAGTCGCAGCTGCAGCATTGCGGTTCTGGGGGTACTTTTGATTGAGCCTGTGATCAGAGGCAGCCTGTTCATACGCAATCGTCCGTTCATAGATCTGATTAGGGTTGTCAAGCCCACCGCCTAAGATGCCGCAGAGCACATGTCAATATTATATGTGCCTTTTAGCAAGGACGGACGCACTGCTTGGCTGATTCTGTGACTGAGACTGCTTGCATCGCCCACAGATACTTCCTTGCAGGAAAGGATATATTATTCCGCAATCCTGGCATTGCGGCTGACCCTGAGGAAACAAGTTTGTCTGCTGGTCATATACTTTGACTCAATAGCACTGCACCTCTATGGCCGCCCGATCAGGGTCTGAAGTTGCGGTTTCTCGCCGTTCACACTTGAAGCAAAGGGAGCGAGAATGGTCGCCATTGCGGAAGCTACCTCCGCAGCCTTCACAATTAAGCATCAGTGGAGTCAGTAAAGAAGCGAAGCAGGTGTACGCACAGCAATGCAGTTGAACGCCCATCCATTTGTATACCTGGGCCGGCAAAATGTTCAGCGCTTGTTTCACGGAAGAGCTGTCAGGCAGATTAGTTTGTAATACTATAGCCGACAGCAGCTCCAGCTTCCGCCAGTATCGAGAGACTGTCAACAACTGATATTGCTACACTGAGGCTCGTAACCTAGTACGTCGGATACATGAGAGGCATCATAGCTTTGTAAACCTCCCAGACATTCTGAAATGTGAGCTTCTCGACATTCAGAGATTGGAATACCTCTAGAGCCCTTTCCGCATATGGTGTATCCACAAATTGAGTAAGACCGGGACCGCCAAGCTCCTCTTTCAACTGACCGATCAAGCCCAGATCCACTGGGATAAGACCATCTTCACCTCCGTAGCGTGTATGCAGCTTCATCATAGTGTTGGGCGAGGCTCCAGAGGGGAGGATCTTGTTCTTGTCATAGCGGATCTTATGGCCATTGAGTCGCTTACGTAGGTAGTCGAGCTCCTTCTGGATCAGCGTTGGCCAGAGCCAATGAACCAATTCACTAAAGCACAGCCATTGCTCGTCACCTTCAGGAGCAGGTCACATTCAGGATAGGACACGTACCGTTGACGGGGATCATCTGAATTGTACAGATGGGCACCGGCCTCCCAGAAGACCTTGACATTATCGCCCCACTGCAAACGGAGGCGCAGCCATCCTCGCTCCATGGGTGTATTGTGGATGCTCTTCAAGAATCGGTGGGCGGGTAGCTCGGATATCGGTAACTCTGGTGCGAAAGCCTCTCTGTTGGTCAACGTCAAGTCAGCCACCAAGTATTACATACAGACGAGACATACCTCAGAGCATTTGCGAAGCCATAAACGCGCGTAGTCTCACTTCCGCAGTCTGTCGTAGATTGAATCGGAATCCCTAGAAGCAAAGCATTAGCTAGTGTATAGAATACAGAAGAAGATGCACTGACCGCCGTATGTTTCCACCAAGCAAAGGTACAGATAAGCGACTGTAACCTTATACCTGTTGCTAGGGACAACCCATAGCCCCAGCCATTTACCGGACCACACGTCCCTCATACCCCATATAGGAAACCCTATTTCCGCCAGCTTATCATGGCCGTCACCTGTCCACTTGTGATTTGGGCCAAGGCAGACAACTGGGACGCGATGGACCTTCTTTGCTGTGGGGTCACGTATCTCAAAGCCTTTCGGATCCAGGGCGCGCATCTCATTGATTATAACAGCGCTACGGGATGCTGAGTATCCCTGTTCATAGCCAGATAAATAAGACATACCGGGTCAAGTGAATCCCATTATCATAAGCTACTCCTTCCTTCACCGTCATGGGTCCCTGACGACTGGTGGGATCTTTCGCCATCTGGTCAACAATGAGCTGGCGGCGCTCCGATTCATGCAGCAGCTTGGTCTGCAGACCACTGCTAAATAGCCCAAAGGCCTTGCGTCGTCGATCAACTGTTTTCTCACTGGATGAAATTTGTGAATGACTCGTATCAATGTAAGGGAACCAAGTCCATACCCCATAATAATCCCTTCCTCGCGTAGCATGGCTGAGATAGTCCTTCTATTTGATATGCCTTCCTGGTGGTATTGACGGAGAAGCTCCTCTACCTTCTTGTCGTCCTTCGCAGCTGAGGTGAATGTGACTTGAGCACTAATCCACTATGAAGGTAGTTCAGGTACTTACGACAGTTTGAAAACTGGTTCTTCCCGTCAGGATTGTTGTTCCCGCCCATGAGGAAGATGGAAAGTCAGCGTCGTCAGCGTACTCAAACTAGTGTACCAGGCACTCCAGTCGTCATTGGTTTTTGCGCCAATGACAGCAACAACGTGCTCGGTTTTTCAAGATGCCGAGCGACTCTTAAGCCTCAATGAGTAGAAAGCAGTATACACAATTGTGCATAATGAAGTGCAAGCTAGTATATTGCCAGCATCGCGCAAACTGGGAGGGAGGGACACGTATGTGTCCGACATGGATAGCAAACGCTGGGCGGTGTGAAAGTTCGCAAGTCCTCTGCGAGCTTTCCCACATGTCCATTCTGGGCACCTTAGGGGACAAATATGGAGGTGCCGGCTGTATGTCAGGCTCATAGCTGTTACCCGGTATAGGGTTCTCACTACTATGGAATTCCCGGATAACTGCCTAAGGAACAAACATATGTACTGACTCATAAGCTCTGAATAAGCACCTCCACGACGTCAGGGCGGAACCGCCTGGGTGCAGTGCAATCAGCGTCGTACATCTGAGTCTCGCAAAATAATTTGACCTGACCCAGATGGTCAACCGTAGTCGACATTCCGACCAGTGCCATTTCGGGAGAAGGATAACACGGCCAAACGGATGAGGTGCTCCTGAGCTAATGAGCATGACTTCAAAAATGCTGCAACCATTAGAAATGGCCTGCAAATCATATTCCCCGTATATTCTAATACCGGTCCGCCTCCATTTCTTGCTCTCCTTTGGTTCGCCATGTCTCCGACGCCGTCCACATCGTCTGTGGCCAGGATAGCCTTCCTCTCCTCCGACGTCCTGGTCAACTCCCTCCCTCCCTTACCCACCACTTCTCCGTATTCACAGACCGTCAAGTCTCTGTCTGATGCGAGCAGGCATACACCGACTATTCTGTCCATTCCTAACGGCGGCGATCCAGGTGCTACCCTCCTCCGAAACCGTTCAGGCAAGCTCCTATCCTACCTGGCCCTCGCAAGCCCTCATCTCGTAACCCGCCTCATCCCTCACATCGCCGAGCTCTCTTCCCTTCCTGTGGTATTCCACCTAGCTGTCCAGGATGACCTCTCCGACGTTCTTACACTCCGACCAAGCATCCCATTTGTTTTGCAGTCCTCTACTGCACAGCAGGCGCACGACCATGCGTTACTAGCTTCGAAGCTTGCGCGAACAGAGAAAAAGGCTGTACTACATATCTTTCATCTTGGAGACAGCACAGAGACGGTAGAGGAAGTACAGGAAGGTAGAGTCCAGCCATTCCTAAACTCCGAACTTCCTCGATCTCCTCCCCGTACGCCAATCTCCCCATTCTCAAACGGAGTGAACGGACATGGCGCAAATGGCTATCTCAACGGTTCGAATGGAATCAACGGCCACCATGTCGATGATCTCATTGAGCCCGACTCTGTTACATCCGAGTTGTACAGATCCTACGAGGCAGCAACATGGTCTACCGTCGCCCTCACCCGGCGCGTCATTCGCCCCATTACTCACCGCGCTTCCACATCGCCAGACACAGTGATCATCTCTTTTGGCCGTTTCCCAACCTTATCAGAGTCGCCGGCGGGTGTCTCCCTTGTCTTTGTCTCCCTGTTCAGCCCTCTCCTGCCCGCCAAGTTACTACAAGCTATTCCGGCCTCTGCCGATCGTGTGATTGTGCTCGAGCAGATCCAGAAATGGCCCGTCAAGTTCACGCCTTTCTATCTGGAGGTGGTCAGCACGATCCAAAACTCGTCCATCGAAAGAAAACCAGCTGTTTTGTCGGGCGTCCTCGGTAATTCTGACAACGTGAAGCAGGTCGATCTCCTTAAGCTTGTCCAGCAAGCCTTTTCTGGCCTGGGACCCTTGCGCCTTGGCTCCTTTTCGAATGAAGAGACGACCATCGCACCAGTCGAGCTTCCTCATGTGCCAAAACATGAGTTGAGCTATACGAAGATACTCTCTAATCTCTTCGACGGCCGGCTCGAGATCGCCAACACGCCGTTCTTAGTCGCCTCAGAAGGGAGCGCGGCTACCTCGCCCGAGTTCGCATTGGGCAAGGTTCGGGGTGAGTTGGAGGATAGGGAAGAGCTGGTCAGGGCGGTGCAGGAGCTGATGGACAGCGGGGACCTGTCAGGGGACGTGCACGCGCTCTTGGGCAAGTGGATGCGAGCGCGAGACGATCCGGCGAAGAGCAAGGCGCTTGCTGAGGAGGTGGTGTGGGAGCTGGACGGCGTCAAAGATCCCGCGGCTGCGAAGGTCCTTGCGTTGAAGCACCACCTCCCAGCGCTTTCGCGATGGATCATCGGCTCTGACGCCTGGGCATATGACCTCGGCGCGTCGGGACTGCACCACGCCATTGCTTCGGGCCTGAACGTGAACGTCCTCGTCGTTGACACGACGCCATACTCTGCACGGCACACTGCGGACCCGCACCGGCGCAAGCAAGATGTCGGGCTGTACGCGATGAACCACGGGGACGTGTACGTCGCGAGCGTTGCAGTGTACAGCTCGTATGCGCAGGTGCTGCAGGCGTTTGTCGAGGCGGATCGGTATCCAGGACCGAGTGTGGTTCTGGCGTATTTGCCGTATGAGAGCGAGGACGCGATGGCGCTGGAGGTGCTGAAAGAGACGAAGAACGCGGTGGATGCGGGGTACTGGCCGCTGTACCGGTGGGACCCCAGCAAGGAAGACGGGGAGGCGTTCAGTTTGGACTCGGACGCGGTGAAGCGGGAGTTGCAGGTGTTTTTGGATAGGCAGAATCATTTGAGCCAGTTGGTGAGGAGCAAGCCGGAGATGGCGAGTGAGCTGGTGGGGAGTCTGGGGGAGAGCGTGAAGGAGGCGAGGAGGAGGAGGGCGCAGAAGGCGTATGAGGAGTTGTTGGGAGCGATTGATGCGCCGCCGATGCTCGTGCTGTATGCCAGTGATGGAGGCAAGGCCGAGAAGGTTGCAAAGAGACTTGCGGGGAGGGGCAAGGCGAGGGGATTGTCGGTGGACATGAAGACGATGGACAGTGTGGTGCTGGAGGATCTCGTGAAGGAGGAGGGCCTCGTCGTCTTCGTCACGTCTGTTGCCGGACAGGGCGAGTTCCCGCAGAATGGGAGGAGCTTTGTCAAGGTCCTGAACGGCGCTGTTGGCCGGGGCGAGAAACCGCTCCAGGGTGTCAAATTTGCCGTGTTCGGAATGGGCGATAGTCATTATTGGCCTCGACCCGAGGACAGGCATTATTACAACAAGTCTGGCAAGGATCTCGATGCCCGGCTGGAGCAGGTCGGGGCGGAGCGCGTCGTGCAGCTCGGCTTGGG
This sequence comes from Heliocybe sulcata, assembly GCA_004369045.1. NCBI lineage: Eukaryota > Fungi > Basidiomycota > Agaricomycetes > Gloeophyllales > Gloeophyllaceae > Heliocybe > Heliocybe sulcata. Next base: position 136,727 of record ML213510.1, on the reverse strand, counting down.
CGATGACCAGGATGCGGATGGACCGGAGACGGGGTATAAGATCTGGGAGCCGCTCGTGTGGAAGTTCCTGGGCGTCGATGCAGTCGAGGTGAGGGAAGCCGAGCCGGAGCCTATCACCAACGAGCATATCAAGGTCGCGTCGAACTACCTGCGCGGTACCATTGCTGAAGGTCTCGAGGATCAAACCACCGGCGCGCTCTCACCCGCTGACACGCAGCTCACGAAGTTCCACGGGATTTACCAGCAGGACGATAGGGATATCCGGGACGAGAGGCAGGCTGAGGGCGCGGAGCCGGCGTATCAGTTCATGATTCGGGTGCGCATGCCTGGAGGGGTCTGCAAGCCGGAGCAATGGCTGCAGATGGACCAGATTGCGGACGAGCATGGGAATGGAACGTTTAAGATCACGACGAGGCAGACGTTCCAGTTTCATGGGGTTATTAAGCGTCATTTGAAGTCTGCGATCAAGGATATCAATCGGGCGCTTTTGGATACGCTGGCAGCCTGTGGTGATGTCAATCGGTAAGTGACCTTCTAGGGTAGAGATCGTAGACGACAACTGATATCTCATGTCTGAAGGAACGTGCTGTGCTCCGCAGTCCCTTCACTCTCGAAGCTCCATGCTGAGATCTACGAGTTCGCAAAGGGTGTGAGCGAACATCTGCTCCCGCGCACGACGGCGTACCATGAGATCTGGCTGGATAAGAAACAGGTTGCTGGGGACGCGCTGAAGGACGTCGAGCCTTTGTATGGAGAGTTCTACCTCCCCAGAAAGGTATGTGGCCGCGCCTCTTCCCCCTACGTACGCTGTGCTGACATCTCTGGGCTATAGTTTAAGGTTGCTGTGGCGGTACCCCCGACGAACGACGTTGATATCTTCGCCAACGATCTTGGGTTCATCGCCATCCTAGACGATAAAGGTTGCCTCGCTGGTTTCAATGTCACTGCCGGAGGCGGGATGGGTGTGACGCATGGTAATAAGAAGACCTACCCTCGTACAGCCGATGTTATGGGTTTCTGTACAGTTGAGCAGGGCAAGTTCGTCGCTGAGAAGATTATGCTTGTGCAAAGGGATAACGGGAACCGAGAGGAGTGAGTATAATCAGTGTTTACAACATACGTCTTGACTGAAGATATCTTCCGCTTTCCTAGCCGTAAGGTGATTATCAACATTGGTCATTCAGGTTGTTGTGATATCGCTGACTGTTTTCTCGCAGAATGCTCGGCTCAAGTATACCATCGATAGGATGGGTCTTGATGTATTCAAAGCTGAGGTAGAGAAGCTGCTAGGCTACAAGCTAGCTCCCGCACGTCCGTATTCATTTGACCGAAACATCGACGACTTCGGCTGGGCGACGGGCGAAGATGGCAAACACCATTTCACGCTCTTCATCGAGAATGGCCGTATACAGGACGAGCCTGGTAGGGACTTCAAGGCCGGAATGCGGGAGCTCGCAAAGATTCACAAGGGAACTTTCCGACTTACTGCTAACCAGCATGTGGTTGTCTCGGATATTCCGACCAGCGAGCTGGAAACGATCAAGAATTTGTTGGCGAAGTACAAGTTGGATAACTTGTCACAGTCGGGGTTGAGGCTTTCGTCTTCGGCTTGCGTGGCGTTCCCGACGTGCGGTAAGTCGCGACTGTCTATCTACGTAGATAATGACGCTGATACGGGTCGTAGGCCTTGCTATGGCGGAGTCAGAACGTGTACGTCTCGGTTAATTCTCTCTTGCTGCCAATTTGTAACATTACCATCTGTTTAGTATCTCCCTGTTCTTATTGACAAGGTTGAGAAAATGTGCGAAGAGAACGGCCTTCGCAACGATTCCATAGTCATGCGGATGACTGGATGTCCAAATGGCTGCGCACGTCCGTACTTGGCTGGTACGTATCTATCCAGGCGATTATCGGAGTATGCTGATTGCCTTCCAGAGGTTGCTTTCGTCGGTAAAGCTCCTGGAACCTACCTGATGCTGCTGGGTGGTGGTTACTACGGGCAGCGGCTCAACAAAATTTATCGAGGTGCGTTAGGGAGCTATCCAAGCCTTGCATGAAATCTTACGTTCCCGTTGTGTAGAATCCGTCACGGAGCCGGAGATTCTCGCAATATTGAACCCCATGATCAAGCAATACGCGCTTGAGCGATTAGAAGGAGAGCATTTCGGAGACTTCGCTATTCGCGCTGGGTATATTGCCCCGACGACGTCGGGTGCGGAGTGGTATGACCGTATGGGCGGAGAGGGCGAACACAGGGAGGTCATGGCATAGACGAGCACTTGCATCACTAAATTATCTAATTTTATTGTACATCTCGCACGCGTTCTTTGGATATCCAGGGAGTTGGGAACATGTCATCTGAGCCGCACGTTGTGTTGAACAACGGCACTACGCACTAGTATTCACCCGTGGTAGGACTTCCGCCACTGGGGAGTTATAACGTTTCCGAGAATTGCGATGAGGGGGGGAGGGCATTTCGTGGCCTTACGATAAGGTTTGTGTCTCAGTGGCGGAGAGACTCGGCCGCATTATCGGTGGATGCACTGAGCGCTCGCCGGCGCTGGAAACTCTCCACCCGGTGCGAGCGTTGAGATATGCGAGTAGAGCATTAACATAGACTAATGGCATCGAGGCCGGCGCATGAGTTGTTTGAGCATCAAGTATTCATCATTGGACGTGCCACTCACGTTTGCTCATCATGAAGTAGATGCCCATATAGACGAAGTCCTTCGGCATGGTTGCATACTACATAGTGGTGGTATACCAATCAAAGTAGTCAGCTACAGTCAAAACGAACTCAGCGATGTACCAACCGTGACAAGGCAAGCGACGGCGCAAGTGCTTGTATGACGAGTGGGTACTTACAGCCGTCCAAGGATGCGTCGGACATGAAGCTTACCATGTCAATAAGCTTGTCTCAACACTATATCGCATTATTGCGGCAATGAGTGAATCTGTTCTAAGAAGCAGTCGGGACAGCATCAGTGAATTGAGCATAAAGAGTCAGAGGAGAATTCCCCTACTTCCGGAAGCCAGTGCGCTGTCTCCATAATAGCAAGCAAAGTGCCGTAGCGACCACCACGTCCGCTACAACGGTAACCGATAGGCAGGAATACAACAACCACTTCTCCGCCCATTATCCAGGGAACAATTGTGAGTGCGGATCCACGGCTCACCGAAAGATTAGGCAGCTCCGTGAAATATTTTGCTTCGGCGCTAGAGGTGGAAATCTTAGCTAAGGACCAACTCGACGCGCACTGAAACGACTCACGCTTTGCGAGAGAAAGCTAGCGGAATTATTAATATGCGCTGACGTTCCATCATATCTGATTAAGCGTACCGATACCAAAAGCTAATATCCCGTGTATTCCCAGTTCGAGCACAAGCATAAGACTGAGGGCGACGTATGAGGGAGGCCAACTACGCACAGAAAGGCAAAAGAGATGCAGCCATCTACATTCGGACGAGTTAGTGTACCTCGATAGAACGAAGCCATGACGACCTCACCGCTATAGCCCCCAGGGACATATTACGTCCACTGACTGTGAGATGCATTGAGCTCTCTGAGCTGCTTTTCTCTGCTTAATATTCGGACGTACGGAGCCATATCTTGTGCGTGAATGTCCTTTGTATATCATGAAACTCAAGAATGCGTCGCCGAGCGGAGAACACTTACGATCTTACGATGAGATCACTCGTGCTCTGTTCCGCATGTCAGATTGTATGCAACGATAGTCCCTTTGCGTACGCACCGTAAGTGCTACTTGGCCCTGCGTAAACATTGTTAGAGCTATTCAGAGGGAATATGAAGCAAGAATTCGTACTACGTCGCTCCTATTTCCGTGAACATCAGCTCTAGAACTCCATCCGAGCGATGGACATTGTACCAGTTAGTAAAAATCAGGCCTATCACATTCGCATGTTCCGTCACAAGGTAATGATATACCAGTCGACTGCATATTGCCAGATGCACGACGTCCAACACCCTTGCCCGAATTCGGTGATACAGGGAAATGTGAAGGCTCGGCCTACGTACCAGAGGGCACAAATCTGAAAGATATAATAGACGATAGTTTGGGAGCTGCTGAGCTTGCTAGCTTACCATGGTCTTGAATGAAACACGATCTTGATGTCCTTTCCTCAAGTATGAAATCAGTTGGCCGGTGGTAACGCCGCACAAACTAGACAATATTGGAGTCAGCACCCAAGAAGATGTGAGCAACGAACGTAGCTGCAGCTATAATCCCACAAAGTAGCGGCAGCAGGGTGGTATTGAAGTTGATACCAAAGACTGAGCTGGCTGACATCGTGCGACGGGCTCTGGTGGACTGGGGGACAAGAGAGATATTGTAGTGCAAGGTCTTATACCTTAGGAAAGCCGGCAACAGAGCGGACAAGGGGACTTCTGACTGGCGGATACGAGTGCCCTTTCATGTATGCAGAGAATCTATTAACCTGATGAACCTTCAGGTCATGGCATCTGTCCAACAAGCAGAGCCATCAGATCCTTGATCCCCTAATAAATGGTACTTTGACTGAGTCGAGGCCATGGATTCAAATGTTGCCAGTCTGGATGAGCATGTCTTCTCCCAATATGTGCTATGGAGACCTTTAAGAGCTTCATTGGCACAAGGTTTGCGCAATTCGGGCCGAGTCAGCCACTAAAGCTAGACGGTGTCCTGTCATGTCTTGATCATTCTTGGGAGGCAATGCATCGTAATAGCCTCTGATGGATAAACAGCAATATGAGGCTCCAAGGTAATGAAAACATTCCCCCGAGTGATCTGGAGCTGAGAACGAAGTGCCGCTTACTATATCGTCAGAGACAAAGGAGGAATCTGGATGTCAGACAGTCAGAGCAGATTTCATAGGCGGTGCAAAGTTATATGAGCTGAGCGCTTTAGGTCGAGGCGTAAGCACTAAGCAGTAGCATTATTATTGAACATGTGCAACAGAAGCTCAGCGCTCACCGACAGAAGCGAGGACCCTGGATAATACTAATGGAGGTCTGATCCGGAAGTTGGCCGTCCGGGACATTTTTGACCGGGACCCGGAGTCTCCCTTTGGGGTCATTTTGACCGGGATCGGCCACAGACCCTCGGCCACAGGGCCAATTTGACCGGGATATCCTGATCAGACCTCCAAATTTGCAGAAATTATAGAACAATTTTGGAAAAATCAAAGGCGCAACTGTATGGCTAAGCATGTAATTCTGACCCTTGTCAACTAGAGGAATGCTATAATATCCATCAAATATTGCGGAAAAGTCTACAGCTAGCGGTGTACATGGTAGTCATAGCCATTTTCCCCGGTCAAAAACCCACGTCATTCATAATGTAGCTCTCCTCAATGTCAGCTGCTGGAGCTAATGAGAATGCCATCTGCATTGATATCGCTCACGGGAGGAATGCGCTCTGGAGTGTGCATATGCCTGTGTGGCTTGAAGAGGCGGGCGGACTTCTAATTTTTGACCGGGAACGGATCCAACCTCGCGGCGGACGACCAGTACTTCGACCGGGACGCGAGGATCCGACCTGCCTTGGCTGTGTCACGTTTTGACCGGGACGCGACCCCGACATGGACGCTGGCGAGGTCCACTTTGACCGGGACTCGGATTAGACTTCTATTAGTATTATCCGGGGTCCTCAGAAGCGCTCACCGAGCTGGCGCGAGGAGGCCACCAATAAGTCCAAACAACCACTGATTGCACTCTAGACAGCCAATAACAAATGGAGGATGAACCCAACGTCGGCATAGTGATCTCGCTATACATGCCGCGCTTTCTTAAGTTCCTCTTCTAGTTAGGGCCTTTGCTTAGGTGCTAGCTATGAAGGTGCTGCAATCACCGTCACTAGCGCGTGGGCTGCAAAGGCGGGCAATTATAATGACCTAGAAGGAATCCAGGTTGAAGACCATCGCACGTCTGACTTAGCTCCATCGAACATGAACTCTTTCCCAAGGGAGATGGGATTCACCGTCTCTGGCACTTAGCCTATGAGCGGGTCATCTCCGTCCCAGTTCAGCTTAGTAGAGCTTTCGAGCAAGGTCCGCCGTATCACCAGCCTATGTCATTGATGCTCCCAAGTCTTATGCACAATTCAGCTGCGCAACCTGGATAATCATCTCTACCAGCGTCCGCTCTTAGATACGCATCTTTTGCTGTGACAGGAACTCGACATTTCCAGCGTATTACTATACGTAGTCGCCGTCTTATGATCAAGTTCTCAAAACCTATGGAGTGATTTTCTCTCCGATCTGCCTCCGTATTCCCAAAACATCTCCAGAGATTCCTGGGATCGAACCACGCGTCCTGATCTGCATTAAATTCCCGAAGCAGCAGATTCCCGAACGTGCCCGAATAGTGCTTCTCTCGAAGCATTGCTCGGAAAGCCAGTGACTGGCAACGACTCGGGTAAGTCGCATGCTACATAGTGTTGTGGTGACAATGGCACTTACTACTGGTGGGCGCACAGCGGCGTTATGAACCTCACAGTCTGCTATCTCGATGCGCGACCAGGCCTTGTCGACTGCTTCATTCTTGAGGACCAAGCTCCTCGAAACAAATTCTCGCTAGCTTGGTGCGTGTGGCACAGAGTTGCATTAGCCGTATCACTCACCGATGGATGATAGTGAACGCTGGCAGGCTATCCAGACCGGATGAGCGGCTCCGACTAGGCCACAACTGCGCAAGTTGTGTTCCGCAATTCATGCGCATGGTCTGTGAGCGACAGCTGCTGTAAAGTTGTCTAATTGCTTAGCAGGAACAACGCGCTAGTGATACGATCGCCCTGCAGATAGTGTTAATCAGAGGCACTACTCCCCCGAACGTACGCATCCGAATATTGCCGCTCTCAGACCCTGATATGCTACGAACATGGAAGGATGGCTAGTTCGAGTCATCCACACCTTTTGCTCTAGGTATGTCATGATCGAATCCCACTCACCAGATTGTTCCATATGTCAAACTAATATAACCCTCGAGCCGGGGTTACTACAGCTGCTATCGGGGAACAAGTAAATGACGTAGACAGCGCAATGCACAAATAAAGTTGGTCGTTTCATTGATATGATTCCGTACGTCGCCCTCATTTTGTTTTCATCATAAACTTTGTGCATTGAAGGATGCTCGCAGGTCATCGTGTTACGCCGCCTCCTATGCCCGCCGCTCTAATCCTGCGCTGAGCCTGGCGCTCAACTATACCATGACCCCGCCTCGCAACAATCGATTGCTCAATGCCAGCACGCGGCGCACCTCGTACAACTTCCCTCTTCACAAGCAGATCGCCCAATCTACGGCGTGGCATTCCTCGGCCTTCTATGCGTCCCGCCGATCAATGCCCTGCGCAAACGTGAGCACGTCCCGTCTTCGCGTTCCCTCGTTCCCAGACACGTTGATGTGCTTTCCGTTCAATCTTCGTTCTGTAGATGGCCGAACGGGTGAGAATCCGCGAGTCCGATGATAAAGGAGCGATCAGCTCATGACATTGCAGGAGGACTCGGCATGTCGTAACTGCCTTATTTTAAAGACGTTGATCATGGTGTCGTAATACGTGACGAGGTTAGTGCTCACTTGGCCATCCCGTGAGTGGCTAGACGATGTCTCTTTGTCTCTTTGACGCTTTGCTGACGGTAGCGGGGCGTTTATGTGACAGATAACTGGAGTCTCTCAAGGGCGGGTGTGTTCGTCTCTGGACCTCTATTAATCGGACTCTCCGCCGGCTCGCTCAACCTCTGAAAGCGGGCTTCAATGTTGGCCTTCGCGCACATCTATTCTTGGCGTGCGCTGGACGGTGCCGTAGAACCTCAAGGGGACGATAACAGGAACACCACGACGTCGAGTTCCACCGAGGATTCGCCTGGCATATCTTGGCGATAGTGTTAGAACCGATCACGGTTCGTGGGCTTCCATTGGCTCGCTCGGAACGGACGTTGGGCCGTTGAGAGAGGGACGGGTTGGAGGTATATTATCCTCCAGGATCTCGGTTTCTGGATCTCGCGAGGCGGGGGAGACAAGCGGAGGTCAAGTGACCGGGACAGCAACGGCTCTTCGTGCGTCGTCGGGCTGAATGATAGGAATTATGGACGGCGGTGTTTCTAGTGCGAAGTGAGGCAACTCTATTTGCTCCAGTCCAATCAGTCAGGAGGTACGTAGGCAGTGGTATACATAGCACCGTCCTTTATTGCTCTTGATACTTTTGCGCTCCAGCCTGCTTCGCTGCTTCGAGAACACCACGGGTCTGGGCTTTTAGGGACGAGAAGAGGAAGCCTCTGTGGCAGTCCTGGGTCAAGTTAGTGTTAGGGGTTAGTGCACGGCTATGAACCCGCGAGTCACGGGCGAGGCGCAAGGTAGTGCCGCCGGGTGCTGTATCGGTCGACATTGCCTGCCTTCACCGACGGCCAGGTGCGCTACAGTGAGTGGCATACTGTAACCCATTCATTTCGTCGTGACCGAAGATACCATCAGACTTGATATTAACGCGTACTCCACAGCGTGGGTGTATATGTGCATGTTCCTGCCGTATGACCATCTGCTAGCCTGGAATGCACATGTGGCCGAAGAATTGTATAATAGCCGGCGTATTAAGGATGCGGGTGTCAATCTATCTGATGAACTTTAGCAGCTTGCGCGACGGGGATTGTCCATCCACAAGATGGACTCGCGGGTGCATTCAAGTCAAGCGGAGCATATGTTCCCCGCGTTGGGGACTTGTGGGGACCCCGCGGGGGGAGCAGTTTCCATGTGAACATCATAACATGTCGATTGGCCAAGAATAGAGCGAGAGGGGTATCAGTCAGGGTCAGAGGCGAGTCTAGAGGAATGGTGTCCGGGCGTCGCGCGGGAGATCATACTCGGTCGGTACATCGAGGCGTTGACGGTAAGCCCCGTGGGGCCTGCTGCGGGGCACGGCGTGCTCTGGACGGTTCTGGCAAAAATGAGCTGGGGGACGTCGGGCGACACCATCAGGCACGAATCCAGGCGGCGGGACGCGATTGGCCAGAAGCGAGACCGATCGAGGCGCAAGGCACCGAACCCGCCGGCTCGTGATTCCAATATTTTGCCAGCGCATTATTACCAGCGGTATTGAAGGAAGTCGATGACGAGGACTTGACGAAGCAGAGGAACATCGCCCGGAAATGCACCCGACTACGGTTGCCCAAGGACCGGTTATCCGGCTGTTTCAAGCGATTCGCTGGCGTCCGGACCACAACCGATGTCTGCCCAATCCTTGCCCCGACCCATCCTCCGCCGCCGAATCATTTTGCGCTCAGCAACAGCCCCTCCCGGCTGAGCTCCGGGGCGCACACAGATGGAGGGATTACAAGCAACGTATACACGTCCAGCTACCAATCGAATTCCTCGTGCCCACCAGCCGTAGCGGTTTATCCGCTGAGAAGGCAGCGAAGACGACCCCAGCGGGGTGCGGGGCATCAAGAAACAGGAGACTGGGAAACTCGGACCCGGCGCTCTGGAACCGTTCCTGAGATAGAAGATCATCACCGATCGTACGTGACTCCATGTCACATTCCGTTACTTCCACATGCACCCCTTCAGCCTGTCAACCCAATGCCCGCCCATTCTCGCTATAAAAGCCGCCCGTAGCGCTCCCCCTTCCCTTGTCGCTTGCCCCCTTCCCAGGTCGCAAAGTCCTTCGCACTCCTCCCTCATCGCGAACATTTCTAGCCATGGTTGGTGGTCCCGTTGCTACGGGCGCTGGCATCGGCGCCAATGCCCCAAAGTCTAAATTGGCTGGCGTCCTAATGGTACGCAGCTCCCTCTCCGCCACTAGCGCCCGTCTCACATAATGTTACCAGACATCCTTTGCCGCCTTTGGTGGTATTCTCTACGGTTACGATACCGGTGTCATCTCTGGCATTCAAGCCATGTGCGATTGGCTACACACATTTGGACATTATGATCCATCGGCCTATAACCTGTGCGGCGGCTACGGTATCACCTCCTCAACTCAGTCTCTCGTCGTCTCCATCCTTTCCGCCGGTACCTTTTTCGGTATGTCATTTTACCCCGTCTCTGTATACTCTCACTCATCTCTTTCCCCAGGCGCCCTTCTTGGCGCTCCTATTGCCGATCATCTGGGCAGAAAGTACGGTGTCATCTCTGCCTGCCTCGTTTTCTGTATCGGTGTCGCCATGCAAACAGGCTCAACCAGCATACCGCTCTTCGTCGTCGGCCGTGTCTTTGCCGGTCTCGGCGTCGGTATCATTTCCACCCTCGTCCCCATGTACCAGTCAGAGTGCGCGCCAAAGTGGATCCGTGGCGCCGTGGTCTCTGCCTATCAGTGGGCGATTACCATCGGTCTCCTGCTGGCTTCCGTCATCAACAACGCGACATCCGAACGCGCCAACCACTCTGCATGGCGCATTCCAATCTCCATTCAGTTCATCTGGGCTCTCATCCTCTCCGTCGGCATGACCTTCCTGCCCGAGGCAAGTCCTTCCCCTTCATGATTGAGTCTATGTACTTACCATCATCAATAGTCACCCCGCTGGCTTATCAAGCGCGGCCGTGACGCCGACGCAGCCAAGGCCATGTCCCGTCTCACTTCTCTTGATATCAACGATCCCGAGGTTGAAACCGAACTGGCGGATATCAGGGAGAACTTGAGGGCCGAGGAGGCGCTCGGCGAGCACTCGTACGCTGACTGCTTCCGCGGCGGTTCGAACAAGATCGGTTTCCGTACCCTCACTGGCATCTTCCTCCAAGCTTGGCAGCAGCTCACCGGCATCAACTTCATCTTCTATTACGGCACCACCTTCTTCCAGAACTCTGGTATCAGGAACGCATTCCTGATCAGCGTCGCGACCAACGTTGTCAACGTCTTCATGACCCTCCCGGGCATGTGGGGTGTCGAGCGGTTCGGCCGCCGGCGTCTTCTCTTGGTCGGTGCGATTGGCATGACCATTTGCGAGTTCCTTGTCGCCATCGTCGGTGTCACCGTTTCCGTCGACAATGCTGCGGGCCAGAAGGTGCTTATTGCATTTGTTTGCATATACATTGCCTTCTTTGCCTCCACCTGGGGTCCCATTGCTTGGGTCGTCGTTGGTGAGATCTACCCCCTCGCGGTCCGTGCCAAGGCCATGTCCCTCGCCACCGCCTCCAACTGGCTCTGGAACTTTGGTATCGGCTATGCCAGTACGTACATCTCACCATTTGACTTGTGTCGACGCTTATCTCTATTACTAGCACCCTACTTGGTCAATAGCGGCCCAGGGAACGCGGACCTTGGCGTCAAGGTGTTCTTCGTCTGGGGATCCACTTGCGCGTGCTGCATCATCTTCACGTACTTCTGCATCCCCGAGACCAAGGGTCTCTCCCTCGAGCAGGTGGATATCTTGTACCAGAACACGACGCCGATTCGTTCCGTTGCGTACCGCAAGGAGCTTATTGCGAACGACGTGCACCCGTCGGACCTTGCGCACGAGAAGGGGGGCTCTGGGCAGGTGTACGAGCACTCGGAGGAGAAGGTGTAAAAGGGCCGCCGGGTTTGCTGTACTTGTAAATTCGGGTTGGTTGATTTTTATTTGGTGAATGGGTGTTTGGATAGGATGGGACGGACGTTGACGTTCACGACGCGCGACGCGACACACCTCACTTAGCACAGCTCACGATTAATGTGTATGATTACATATATCCCACACGACTCGATTTGATGCATGGCAATGATCGTTTTGTATCTTTACGAAATTATTCTCTTTGTGAAATCTGTCCGCTGCTCCTTGCATCTTGAAGGCGTGACGCCGTCCTCGGGAATGGGGCGCAACCCTGGATTGTGAACCTTATCCGATATCGACGCTTGGACGCGTTTGGATGTTTGGGAAGGATAGTGGCGCTCTTGGCTGCGATAATCGTGGTGGCGTCCGGAGTAGTGCACCCGATGAGAGAATGTTGGACTGGGAGATGCGCTGATTTGGTGCGGATGGTACCAGGACCCTGCGATCTAGGACTTACTGTAGTTGCAATGTACGCGGTTCTCGTCCGTATCATCTAATTTTGGGCGCAGCTCCGGCCTCTGACCCACTTCGTTCCTCAATGTCATAGTCCGGGGGGTGCAGGAGATGCCCTCCACTAGTATTTTCTTGGACCGCGTTCGCCCACCTCCTCACTCCCAGACTCGTTCACTAAGAAGCCCGCCGGCAGCGAGGAAGCATGCCGGTCTCGTCCGCGGAAGTCCCAGGCCTGCTTCGACATCGGCTATTGCTCTACCTATTCTGCCATGGGAAATGAACCGGGGTGGAAACCCCTACGGCCTTCTATCTCGTTCGCTACTAGGCTTCGCAGCAGTTCTCGACGGGATTAGGCTTGTGCTTCCAAACCCAGTTCCGACTCGCTTTATGTTGCACCAGGCGAGGATGGTTCTCCTTCGTGTACCAACTTTACGCGCCGCGAGGCACAAAGGGTCCGGCCTATCGTGGAAGCACGCACTCCTTTGTTGCAGCCTATCCGCGATGAGAACCCTCCTACGTATGCCCTGCCATGGCCAGACGTGGGAGTGGTAACGTGCAGCGGTCAGATTCCCCGGCAGCTTAGATCGGGCTATCACCAAGTTGCCGCAGCATAGTTAACCTTGTAATCTGCTTCTTGGCGGAAGGCTTTTGCTATTGTTAGCGTGGTGGGTCATGATCGATTCGTGCTGGATATATCCTCGAGCTCATTCAGTGGTGAAGCAGGAGATAGCTTTACTGCAATCAAACAGGGCCCTTCGTCTATTCTTGGCTTCGTCTCGGAAGCGCCATCTGTTCTTCCTAACCTCACTCGGGTTATATCTGAAGTAATTCCAGCGCTTAAGCCTGTACGATTGTCGCTCAATATCTCGATACTTGAACGAGTGGATTTGGGTCCTCTCGCAGTCGGTCAGCTTCGAAACCTATCATGTTACCTGTGCGGGAGAACTGCGCGAGTAATGCATTGTGTTCGCTCAAAGCTGCCTCTATCGCGCATGGGCGCTTCCATGCCGTGTGCTACGGGGGCTCGAGCACAGTCAGCGACTTGGAGTGATGATGGAAGGTTGTCGGCGGTGCCTGACCGTAACTAATGATTCGCATTGATGCCTTCGCTATGTGACTGTGCATGCGTTTCAGTCCATGGTGATGTTGCGCACCGTGTCGTGCCACTGATTGATGTGCCGCTTGTAGAGAGACGCCGAGCAATCCTTCACGGGTACATTATGCCGTACCTACCCGAGCTTACACAGGCTGCTTCAACTGAATGAACGATCTTCAACTGTGCTCAGGCTGTCAAACGTCTTCGTTGTCCTAAGGCCCCTTTTGAAGGCTCAGTCTCGGGAAATGTCAAGGCCCGTCAGGGGATTCCGTTAGTGTTGGCGTGCTGATGTGTTGATGCGCCGATGTCCTCAAACGTGATGAACGCCAAAAGACTATAAAATGAAGGAGACAATAGCTTCATCTGGCATCTCATTCTCTCTGTCCAGCATGGCTACAGACGCCATCTCTTTGCCCAGCCTGCTTGGGCCTGCATTCATCGGCGATTTCGTGGCTTTCATGTGAGTGCGCTTGATATTTACGGGTTCATCCATATTTCTGAGGTTTGGTCTTATATCGGAAGATTGTATGGTCTTACCACTGCTCAAATGTTGGCCTATCTTCGTGGCTCTCGTCGTGACTCTCCGAGTTTTAGGGCCATCGTAGGTTTCCAGCTTTTAGTTTGCATGCGGAGAGCTAATCTGGAGCCTCGCGCCTTCCAGATATGCTTCCTTTGGTAAGGCTGTCGAAGTTGCCATGTTCACTGTCGAAGTCACTCAGATATTCTTAAAGGACACTCGATACGCTACATATGGCCATTGCCACGTACCTTGGCTATCACTATTTCATTATGGGTCGCGTCCGCAAACGGTCACTGCTGTTAATTGACTGGTACTATCAGAAGCACGTTCATGCATTCTTCCAAACTCACTGATTTGGGCATTACAGGAGTATTGTGGTATATTCATCTCCCACTTAGTGCAACCTGAACTTTCATGATAAGCTCTTTTGTCTAGGCACTTGTTATCGTTACTGTAGGTCAAGATTCGCTCTCCGAATGCGGAGTACCGACTAAATCTCATGCAGTATACCAACGACATGATCATACGTTTGTCTGTAAGCCTCCCCCACGCACTGCCTTACCTTGCTAACCCATTACAAATAGCATCTTCACATCCAGAATCTGGCTAAGTAAGTGTGAAGGTCTTATTGTAACCTAACGAAGATTGTAATTGCTATCAAATTTCCAGTCAGTGGAAGAAATCGACCTCTTTTGGCCGCAATCGTAAGCAGTCAGCGAGGTGTACTTCTCCCCACACTGAATTCTCGGCGTTCAGATTATATTGACTTTATTGGTTTTCGGTGAGTGGTCGTAGCTTGCCAAAGCTGACTGTCGGATGGTGGATGAACTTTCTCCAGCTTCTGCGACAGGTAAGGTGTTACCCTGGGATCTCAATGCGATGCCTTAACCACCGCCCAGGTGCTTCAGTCAAAGTGTGGGTGATCCCGAGCGCACAATAGGCGCTCCGACTGACATAATTTCAGGGCCCAAGCAAGATCCTTTCCAGGACTTTCTGCTATAGCTGTGCGTCGCCCTCCGAAGCAGTTGACCACCGGCTTACAACCAATTAGATGCTCTTGTATCTCAGTTTCTCCTCGTTCGTGGTGGCGGATGCCATGATCGCGATTTCTCTCTGCACTTACCTCTGGAAGGGTCGCACGCAGTTCAAAGCGTGCGGAATGTTACCCCTGCCTATGCTGCGTCCGCTAATTGCCCATACCTTTCCAGAACAAATTCCCTACTTTCCACCCTTATCATATTTAGTGTTCACACAGGAGCACTAACATCGTACGTAGTGCTGTGGCACCGTTGCATAAGCGAGACGGGTTTTGACAACAAGCATCTCTAGTACTTGCGCCTTAGCGAGTCTCATTGCCGTGAGTGTGCAGTCACGGCTAGTAGAGGGCGACGCGCAGCTTGACCAACAACTCATCTTGCAGTATGCAACCAGTCCTCAAAGCCTCACATTCATAGGGATATACCTCGTTACTGGCAAATGTATGTTACATGTTACCTCTGGATCCAGCGACCGCTTCAGGTTCTGACGTACTTTTCTTCAGTGTATCTCAATGCGCTCCTTGCCTACCTCAATGCCCGTGTGTCGCTCAGAGGCACACAGCCTCGCATCCAAGTAGTGCCGTTGTCTGGTCACCCCAGCGCAGATCCTGACGCAGAGGTACGCCGCGTCGCACGGATACCAAGAGAGAGATCTGACGCATTATTGCATAGGACCAGCATCGAAGGCTCACAATCATCTAGCTTAGTGCCTTGAATACGGATAGGTACGGTTGGTACGAGGAAGCGTGATAGCCGATGATGCAAAGGTCACAGATGGCAGGCCGGTACCGTCATACACCCTGTACCCTCCAGAAATGATAGAAACGCCACTTGAGCAGGTAGTAGTCGGAAACGTCTACTCCAGTGCGCAATCTTTCCGGAGATATCTCAAGTAGTCTTTGTTCCATTATCTCAGACACAATCTGGAGCTCCCCTCCACCTGTCGGCCAAAAGGACCCGAGTTTCATAAGTCCGACATTGTTCGACATGCCCGGTGCGGCAGGCTGGAGAAGATCCGGAGTTGGAGGAGACTAAGGATTCATAGAGCAGAAGACCCACACACTCTCTATGCCCAATCAAAGCAGGGTCGTCATACTGCGGGTTCAGATGAAACTGTACGAGCTGCCTGTTTCCGTGACGCTGGCTTTTGTAAACCAAGAGTTAGTCGTCCCTTTGTATGCCCGTACGGATGGGCTGCCAGATCTCGAGCCAGTTGGAACAGGCTACGAGAAATGGGAGTGCAAACCCGGGGATAACATTTCATTCACCGCACCTGGGTGATCTATTCGAGCTGACGCGATGACTGCCTCGCGATCGCTGCCGGTCGCAATGCGCAGAAATGGGACCTGCTTGCTACTGCCCAGTTGGCCACTCCAGCTGTACCGTCTGGTCCGCGAAGCTTCACTTGGTCGTGATGTAAGCAAACGAATCAATTCCACAGACCAAGGCTGCAATTCGCAGGAGAAGCGCTAAGGCGGATGCGACGCCAGATAGTCCGGGGGAGGGGAGGATAGACCAGGCGGGAGACGCGGTCGGTTGACCAGGAGATGAGCGTCGGCCTCGCATTCACTACCCACTCTAAGAGACGGTGAGTTGAAGTTGCTGTTCAAAATGAGCAAAAATCGCGCTTCGGTTGCGGGACAGAGGTATATGAAGGGGATCCCTCGAATGAATTACAAGCCTATTGAAGGTGCAGGAAGGGTGCGGGCATAGCTCGCTTTATCCTTCGGACAGACATTGACTCGGCGGTAATACTCTCCGTGTACCGGGTACGGCTATAGATGTCTTCGCTGGGAGAGGCAAACACGGCGTTGGGGATGCAAGGCTCAAAGGAAGATATGCAGCCGAGGTAAGTCCCCTTGATATCAACCTATGTGAGAAGTCATGCATGATTCTCGCAGAGTCTTCGAATGAAAGCTGTTCGACGCGCTCTAGGCAAAGGCCGAAGCTTACTTCGCATACGATGCCCGCTGCGCGCCGTGGCTCTGGTGAGCCTAGCCACTCAGAAGGGCAGGGAAAGACTGCAGCATGCTATGCGAACGGTCCTGAGCCTTGAAACAAACCCCTCATCCAGTTTGCGCGAGAGGAGCTGGCAATTGCATGTCACTAGGGTGCCACAGAGAATGGACTCCTATGCAGAGGAGCAGTGACGGGATCGAAGAATGTGAATCTGTTGGACATACTGGTCCATGGCATCCACATGAGGAGCATAGGGATGACATCCTGTCTGTCGACAATAATTGCTGTTGTGATCGGCATATGTACGATGTTCCTGGTCACAATGATATCCCCGAGATCGAAGAACGGTACAGAGAGAAGGCCATTGTAGCGCAGTCTTCCACAGACAGAGAAACTGGGGCGACAACTGCTCAGCTTAGGATAGAGGGGAGCTGAAACAAAGCTGAAATGTACATTCGAAAGAAGATGTGTGACCATAACAGTAACGGTCGAGGGCTCTCGTCTTCGCACACTGTACTGCACCAATCCTTCTCTCTTCGCTCGACTCTTCCGTGCTAGCGCCCGCCTTATCCTATGAGTAGCTGGGTATGTCTCATAGTGTGTGTCTGCATGCTCCTTCTAACATCAGATAGACGGAGCATCGCAACCCGGAGGGCCGTACGTACTGGTTCAATGCTCTTACAAAAGAGAGCGTCTGGGAGAAACCAGATGGTGAGCATGAAACATATCAAGCATGATATGGTCTTCTGACCAACCATTTTCTAGACTTAAAAACTCCTTTCGAGGTGCGTGGATTGTGAAACGTCTTTGGAACGCCGCTCAATGCGGACCGTTCCAGCGCGCTCTCAATCAGACGAAATGGAAAGAGTACTTTTCAAGTGGCCGCAAATACTACTACAATGTCAGTTTCTTGAACACTGAATTCATGTGCATCTGACATCCTCCTTTAGACCGAGTCCAAGGAGTCCAAATGGGACATGCCCGACGAGTTACTACTTCTCCTGGAGAATGTCGAAAGGGACAATGCAACTTCGCAGCAATCATTGGTTCCTGCGTAAGTCTACTTGTCATTCTCTCGGCGTGTGGTTCCTGTTGACGCCTTCGCTCAACGTATCATAGGCCAGCAGCGGGTAGTCT
Organism: Heliocybe sulcata; assembly: GCA_004369045.1. Lineage (NCBI taxonomy): Eukaryota > Fungi > Basidiomycota > Agaricomycetes > Gloeophyllales > Gloeophyllaceae > Heliocybe > Heliocybe sulcata. The sequence goes on along the minus strand of ML213510.1, from coordinate 119,014 downwards.
TGTACAAGGTGCTCTAGTGCCCAATGGAGGCTCTGATATGTCCTTAAACGCAAATAATGTGCAGTCTCCTCTCAACGGCACCAACGGCGCTGTTGGTCTCCATACCGGTCAGCTACCCTTCCAGGCTCAAAGCGTCCTGCCTGCGCGGCCTAACCTTCCCGACGACCCTGTCATTCCGCATAACGGTTTTACGACGTACGAGGAGGGAGAGAAGGCCTTCATGCATCTCTTGAGGAAGGCTGGTGTGGATGCGAACTGGACTTGGGATCAGACGATGAGGACGATTATCACTGACCCGTTGTACAAGGCTTTGAACACCCTAGCAGAGAAGAAGGCAGCTTGGCAGAAGGTGAGTAATCTTGATATTTTCACGCCGTGCGATCTTACCCTGTCGCAGTACACGGACGCTCTCAGAGCCAAGGAACAAGAAGAAAGGGACGCCCGTCTTTCGAAGCTCCGACCCGCCATTCGTAACATGCTCAAAGGCAATCCGCTAGTCTTTCACTATACAACTTTTACGACTGCGGACAAGCTTTTCGCTCAACATCCCATCTGGCAGCAAGCCAAACTTGAAGCCGAGCGTAGGCTCATCTTCGAAGAGTACGTGGCAGAGTTGAAGCAGCGGGAAGTGGTGCGTCTTACCTTTCTAACCGAGAAGGGATTTTGATCTCATACGTGGGTACGCGGTGCCGTAGCAAGAGACACGAGCTGCTCGTTCGCGCAGCATCTCCAAGGTAGTCAGCCTGTTCAAGCAACTAGACGTCGACGTCCTCACCCGGTGGCGCACTGCCCACCAACTTGTTGTTGACTCTGAGGAGTGGAAGAACGACTCTGAGCTTCAAAAGCTGCCTACGCTCGATATTCTGTTGGCATTCGAAGACTACAGCCGTGTTAGAGAACGAGAGTTCGAGGAGCAGATGAGAAGGAATCAGGTGGAGAAAACGAGGAAGGAGCGGAAGGCACGAGAAGGATTCAAGGTGCGCATGTACTCACCTGACTTGCGAGCTACCCGTGAACTTGAATTTCGTCGCAGAGTCTGCTCCATGGCTTGGTGGAGGACGGAAAAATCAAGGCTCGTACGAAATGGAAGACGATCTATCCACTTTTCAAGGATGACGAGCGGTACCTTAACATGCTGGGCAAACCCGGCTCGAACCCTTTAGAACTCTTTTGGGACCTCGTGGATGGCTTGGACCAGAAGCTGGATGCCAAGGTGATCATTGTGGAGGGTGCCATCTCCAAGCATAACGCGAAGAATGCCAGTGCCGGAAGTGCGGAGAACCCGAACGGCGAGGCGGATGAGCAGAATAAGGGCTTTATCGTCACTTCTGATACGAAGCTCGACGAGTTCGTTGCCGTTGTTAGAAGGGAGGAGGACGATGGTGTACGTTCCCTAAGCGACGTGGATTTGCAGGAGGTCTTCAAGACAGTGCGTTATGCGACGGCTGACGGGTGTCATCGGAAGGCTGAACATGTTGTTTTAGCTGCGGGACCAAGCTATCAAGAAGCAGGAGGATGACAGACGTCGCACTGAGAGGAAGCAGCGCCATTTGCAAGATGATCTACGCTACGCTCTCAAGAAGTTGTCTGAGCCCATCGATCTCAACATGTCTTACGAAGACGTGAGTTATTTGATGTTTATTCACAGAATACCAGCTTACACTCTCATTACCTTTCCTAGGCTGTGCCTCTTATGGAGCATCTGCCCGAGTACAAGGCGCTGGAAGATGAGGGCAGGAGAGCGGCCTTCACCAAATACATCAAGAGGCAAAAGGTACGTAATGTGGCTCCATGAGAGTACGCCTGCTCTCATTCCACCTAGGAACGTCTCCGCGAGAAGGAGGCTTCTGAGGACGGGGGATCAACGACTAGTCGAAAGCGTAAAGAGCCATCGACGAAGGATCACCGGGACGACAGAGACAAAGACGAGGAAAGAGACCGAAAGCGGGAACGGGAACCATACCGTGAACGTGAGAAGGAGCACGACGCTCGGAGCTCGAGGCACCACAGTCGCAGAGGGTACGACGAGTATGAACATCCTGCTCCCCGCTCTTCTCGGGAATACCGTGACCGTGAGCGGGAGAGGGACTTCAGCAAGGAGAAGGACAAAGAGAGGGACCGGACCAGGGATTATTACCGCTCCTCGAAGCACCATCGCGACTTCGAGTATGACAAGGAGAGGGATGACAAGCCGAAGGATCGACGGGGATCGCGATCCGAGTATGGATCTGCCTACGGTGCAAGGGAGTGGGAGGAGGTCCCTGTGCATGCTACGGCATACGAAGGTGGCATACCTCCGCCTTTTCGCGAGCGTAGCGCGTCGGTGTATCGCGAGGAACCAAGGGACAAGAGAGAGCGCAGCGTTTACGGTGATCGAGAATATGACGAGAGAGCGGAGAAGGTACGTAGCGTTTGATCCAAAACTACCTGGTCCTCATTGCAGTTTCAGAGAGCAAGACATGATCCCGAACTTGCGGAGCGCAATGGCGAACCGGCACCACCTCCTGCCCCGGTGAGGGAAGAGACTCCGGAAGAAGGAGAGATATAGAAACCAGACTTAGCTGTAGCTCGGATTACATGCACAACTATGATACTTCTTCTGGTACGGCGACGTCTATGGTCCCTATGCGAAGACGAGTGTATGGCTGCTTGTGCTTTATGGTCCTCACGTAGCCTGTTCTCCGCTTCTTCTTCACAATGATCTCCATTTTGCCCTTCGTGTGTTCCACGACCGTCGCTGCGACCTTGACGGCATCCTTTGGAATAATTGGGTCGCCTCTGAGTGTGAATTCGCGGGAGCCAATTTCATGAATTTCGGATAACGCAAGCACGTCACCAACTCGAACATCGTTCATTCGAGGGACAGTGAGAAGGTCGCGGGGCGCGAGCAGGTATTTTCGCCCGGCTAACGAAGCAATGACATATTGGTTTGGTTGTGACCTGATGAGTGCAAGTGCGGAGCTCGTCGACGTGGGTTGGGTATGCAGCGCTCTCGCAGAAACTTGTCGCAGGCCACCAACTGGTCCGTAATGAGCGAAAGATGAAAGGTAAAAGTCAAAGAGAACATACGTTTTAGGAGATTGGCCATGGGCACGCCCATGCACAGCGGGAGGGAAGGCGTTCGGAAGGATGCGGCACGTTTGGGGCGGAGCTGGAATAACACGAACGTTGTCACCGAAACTCGATTTTCCCGGTCGCCCGTACCATCCCCCCCGTCTGTCCTCGATGCACAGAATCGCCGCCCCTCTAAGAAACTCGGCGCGCACAGCGGCGCTGGCCGCTAGCAGGAAGGTTCTTTGTTTTCGCGAAATTCCCGGGATTTTGCACGCTGAAATGAATCTTCTGTCGTTTAGAGCGTGCCCCGCGTTAGCTCCGTCTTGTCGCGCTCGTATGCTACCGCAAAACCTGGTATGTAGCATCTGTTGTGCCCGTGCGCGCCAAGTCCAGGTTTTCTAACGATCCGGGATGAAATTGTGCGCTATTTCGTTCATTTCGGAACGCCCTGGAACCCCCTTCAATACGTCATCAGCTGCATCGGAGGTCTCGTCTATCCTCGAGTCCCGTATCTCCGGCTCGTCTGCGGGTAGCAATGTTGAGGAGACGGGTCGTGTCCTCAGTGAGTTCCATCCATGTCGGCTCTCCTTTCAGGGAGTTAACACCCATCGTAGGTGTTGGTGACGGTATCGCCCGTGTCTGGGGATTGAAGAATGTCCAGGGTATGAGCGCCGCATCTTCGCGAGTCCCAGCCACTGAAAGCATATATTCCGCTTTTAGCCGAAGAGATGGTGGAATTCTCTTCTGGTGTCCGCGGCATGTGTCTGAACTTGGAAGCCGACAATGTCGGTGTTTCCATCTTCGGTAACGATCGTGCCATCAAGGAGGGCGACACCGTCAAGCGTACTGGTCAGATTGTCGACGTTCCTGTCGGCCCTGGCCTGCTTGGCCGTGTCGTTGATGCTCTGGGTAACCCCATCGATGGCAAGGGCCCCATTCAGGCCGCCGAGCGTCGCCGTGCTGCTCTTAAGGCCCCTGGTATTCTGCCTCGTCGTTCGGTCAACCAGCCCATGATGACTGGTATTAAGCCCATCGACGCCATGGTGCCGATTGGCCGTGGCCAACGTGAGCTAATCATCGGTGACCGTCAGACTGGTAAGACCGCTGTCGCCATTGACACGATCCTTAACCAAAAGCGGTGGAATGATGGCTCCGAGGAGGAGAAGAAGCTCGTTTGCGTGTACGTCGCCGTCGGACAGAAGAGGTCCACTGTCGCTCAGCTCGTTAAGACTCTGGAGGAGAACGATGCTATGAAGTACTCCATCATTGTTGCTGCTACTGCTTCGGAGGCTGCGCCTCTGCAGTACCTGGCTCCCTTCTCTGGCTGCGCGATGGGTGAATGGTTCCGTGACAACGGCAAGCACGGTATGTACAGTCTTGTTTACCTTAGTGACGTGATCCTAATCGTGCCCCAGCTTTGATCGTGTACGACGATTTGTCGAAACAGGCTGTCGCCTACCGTCAGATGTCTCTTCTTCTCCGTCGTCCTCCTGGTCGTGAAGCTTACCCCGGTGACGTCTTCTACCTGCATTCTCGTCTCCTTGAGCGTGCCGCGAAGATGAACGAGAAGTTCGGTGGAGGATCCCTAACCGCCCTGCCCATCATCGAAACCCAGGGTGGTGATGTGTCCGCGTACATTCCCACCAACGTCATTTCCATCACTGACGGTCAGATCTTCTTGGAGGCTGAGCTCTTCTTCCGTGGTGTTCGTCCCGCTATCAACGTCGGTCTCTCAGTGTCCCGCGTTGGATCTGCCGCCCAGACGTAAGCCACGCTCACATTTGATTGTCTCACTTGTTTACGTTGTCTTTATTGATAGGAAAATCATGAAGAAGTTCGCCGGTTCGCTGAAGCTGTATTTGGCCCAATATCGTGAAGTCGCTGCCTTCGCCCAGTTTGGTTCCGATCTCGATGCCTCCACCCGCTTCTTGCTGAGTCGTGGTGCTCGTCTGACTGAGCTCCTCAGTACGTCATTGAATCCTACTATATGAGGCGCCTCTCATGCTGAGTCTTCTGCAGAGCAAGGTCAGTACCAGCCCATGGCTATGGAGATCCAGGTCCCCATCATCTACGCGGGTGTCAACGGTCTTGTGAGTCTCGTCGCTGTCTTCCCTACGCAATGCAGCGCTCATTGTGTTCGGACAGCTTGATTCTATCCCCGTCGACCAGATCACTAAGTGGGAGAGTGAATTCCGCTCGCATCTGACGTCAAGCCAGGGTAAATTGTTGGAGGAGATCGCCAAGGGCAATGTCACGTCTGATATCGAGGGTCAGATCAAGAAGGTCGTTGAGGACCACGTCTCATCTTTCACTGCCTAGACTATATAGCGATGACTGTCGGGGGAGAGAGTGGGCACAGAGGATGCATAATAGGCCCAGTGCAAAAATAAGTTCTTTTATACGTTCATATGATGCGACGGCGAGGCTGGCACGAGTTCGGAGTATCTCCAGTTTCGCTGAACTATACAGGAAAGGACTATGTGGATTGTACCTCAGATTATATTCGTATGTTGCTCCGCAAAGACTGATTTTACAGGATAAACAAGGGAAAAGAAAGCGAAGAGAGACTCATTCCACCTCCGTCGCATCATCTTCTACATCCCCAGGATCCTCGTCAAAGTCCTCGTCCTCACCTTCGTCCATGGATTCTTTCAACTGACGAACGGGTTCAGCATATGGTCATTGGTGCACAAAATGATTTACCATTTCCAGTAGTTCATGGCACTCATTGAGGTGAGCCATTACGATGCCCTGGCCCTCTGGTATTGTACCATCTGCTCCAACGAATTTGCCGTCTTTGCGCATGGAGTCGATTTGATGGAGCGCGAGTTGATACTGTACAGACATTGATAATCAGAGTAGTCAGTTGTAGATTCAGCTACGTCTCCTTACCGGATACAGATCGTAAGGGCTGAAAGGTCCTCCATACTTGAGAACTTCGTTCAGGCACTTCTTGACTGTCGAGAGCTTATTTGCCTACGGTGCAGTTAGAGTGAGTGGTCTAGTCAAGGAAGAAGTAGACGTGTAACCCACAATAGGCATAAGCTCTTCTGAAACAGGCTCGCTCGACAAAAGAAGCCGGTAGATAAGACCGTAGCATCGTCTCAGCAAGTACAGCAATACCTGGTACGGAATGAGACCGCCACTTCTTCCTTCTCGAATATAACTATCCCACTTACATATTGTCCTTCTGGTCGGTTACCCTCCGAGTCCACGAACTTTCCGTCAATCCTCATCTTGTCAATCTCTTGCAGACTGAGCGAGTAGTTCCACAGATCCGTCTCGCGCAGGCTCCACCTATGCGTGAGCACGAGGCTCTCCAGCTCTGCGCGGATCTGCGTGAGACGCTCATGGATCGGCCGGAGCGATGACGGGACATTCTTGGATTCCTCTTGGGCGCGGATTTCTTGCACGATGTCGAAGCATTCTTCAAGGAGGGAGGAACAAATGGCTTGCGAGGCGGGGACGATCCCACCGGGCCCGAGGAATTTGCCGTCTACACGTTTCCTGAGCGTCGAACGAGACGGCAAGTATGGCAGATCGCAGAAGAGAGTTTGCGATAATAAGATGACGATGGTAGATTGAGTACTGAATTGCCCATGGAAATAGAGATGGAGTACTCAACGAATCAATCTTCCGAAGTTCCTCTTGCAGAGGTTTCAATTCCGCTTTCGAGAACGACTCTTTCGCTGCCAGAGCTACTAGCTTCCTTCGAATATCGACAAGTTTGGTATGAATAGGCAGGAGCTCAGGCGAAAGCTCAGCCAAGTTATCTTGCAAGCTGCGGAGGACGGACTCTATCGGAAGGTACTGACAGTTAATATGATGGCTGCTCGTCCCATGATCAATACATGATAACATACCGCACTCATTGAGCTGGCGTTCTAGCAGCTTTATCATTGCCTCTGGGTGCTTGCCGCTTTGCGCGTCGTGCTGGACAATTTGCCTCAGCTCCCCTAGCCGCCGATGGAACGGTGCAAGATCTGATTCGTTGTAAACAGCCGACTCATTCATGTGGTCGAGGATTTGCTACGTCGGTGCCCGTCAGTACTACTGTTCAGAACAACGAGTTCACAGATGAATATGTGGTGAGCATAAGAATCGCGGAGCCAAGACAGATGTCAAGAGGTCGCGTCGTCTTAAACTTGGCACATAAGCTCCACAGACGTATAGGCAGCAGACCTCGTACAATCATACGCAGCGCCGAGGGTAAAAAGGTCACAAGAGGCAAACATAGGTGAGCACTAACCCGCATGGAGGCGATCTGAGAATAAGTGGCTGGACATTCCTTCGTCTTGCCGATAGTAAGGTAGAATAGGCTAAGAAGGTTGAAGACGTCGGCTAGTAAGGTGTCGAGCCTATTGCTGCCGCTGCTGTCGTCGCGGACATCGTTCAACTTCGTCACTGCGCTCCTTCGTTATTAGATCCAGTACAGAAAGATTGATCCTGTATGTAGCGGTATGACGGTGGATGAGAATGAAATTGGGGATGCGCACCTTGTTTGACGATTTGCTGGTAAAGAGCATTAACATCAGAGGCTTTGATGTACTCTCCGCGGTCCTTCTTGAGAGCTGTTAGACGATTACGAATGCTGAAGCTCCAGTTAGACGTGGTTTCGGGAGATGACTTCATAGCTCGCTCACTTTATGACATTCTCGAGGATGGGAAGCTCTGTATTGCAATTAGTGCGAGTCTCTTCATATCCCAACATAAAGTACCTTCTTGCGGGACAGGATTCGACATAAAGAACAAAAATACAGTGGTAGAGGATGTGTGGGATTGTGCCGAAGAACGAGCGCTCTCCAGTCTCAATTATTGCCGCCTCTGTCACGTGGCACCTGCCTGTTTCATCTAGTCGCCGACTACAAACGCTCTATATACGTCTTCGCATCGACCACTCTTGATCCCTTACCACCACTACTCGTTTCTTGACAGCAATGGAGAAGATCAAGGAGGTAATAAGCACCTAACTCCGTCTGCACTGATCTTGCTGATCATTGGTTAGAAACTCAACGCTCTTCGTTCCGAGGCAGACGCGGCTGTTGCCCGTGCTGAGGAGGCCGAGAGCAAGAACAAGAAATACGAACAGCAACTCCTCGAGAAGGACCAGGAAATCACGTCTCTCACGCACAAATTGAGCGTTCTCGATAGTGAACTCGAGAAGACTGAGGCCAAGCTGACCGAAGCCAAGGCGGCACAGCAGGAAGGCGAAAGTTCTAGGACGACAAACGAGGGTCTTAACAGGAAGATACAACTTCTTGAGGAGGAGCTGGATGCTGCAGAGAAGAATGTGAAGGAGACTGTTGAGAAGTATGTCTTTTGCCATTTACCAACACGCGACACGCTGATCAGGTGTTCCCTAGGCTGCGCCAGGTGGACGTCAAAGCGGAGCACTTTGAGCGCCAGGTCCAGCGTGTCGAACAGGAGCGTGATCAATGGGAGAAGAAGTACGAGGTACGGGTCGATCAAGATATCGAACGCGTTCCGACTCTAACACTGCCGTCACGTTGCCTCTACAGGAAGCCCAAGAGAAGTATCGCGCTTCGAAAGCGGAGCTGGACGAGCTTGTGCAGAACATGGAAGGGCTCTAGACTGTCACTACTCTCGTGTCCTCCGCCGACATGCCCGTCGCTTCCTCAGTACACTGATGACCTTGACCCCTCAATTTTGTACAATCTATACCGCTATGGGTTCTTCGTAATCTCTCCTTTGGAATACCACTTAAACCAAATCCCAATTATTAGCCTGAGGACTAGATTCCTAGAGAATAACGAGGAGAGAATACATCAAACTCTTCTAGGCCCAGCCGATGTGTCAAGTCCGAGATTTCTTCCGCGCTCCATTGCCAGGGCTCGTGTTGCAGTTCAGCGGGTTGAAGATACGACCGTATCCTTTCCCTGTCACTTCCACGACCTTCGAGTACACCTGCCACCTCTCTCAGCTTCTCCAAGACGTAGTTGGATGGCGCTAATGCCTGCTCTGATTCTTCCGGAAGTTCCCCCAGTATCCCTCCATTTCTATCTCTCATGATCCTCAATGATCTCACCTTCTCGTCACTTCGTCTGATAGTGTCGTAAGCATCGCCAGCCAGGTACTCCAACGCAGGCAAAGCTGCGAATGCTTCGTTCAACCATCTGGCGAGTGCGCCCCATTCGTGTCCCAATACTGTCTTGCCACCAAACTGACGCAGTCGCATGGCTTGGCCGAGCATCCACCGATATTGCTCCACCTTCGATCGCATCTGCTTCATATCTGGGCGAGCCTTTGGATTTCGTGCCCAGCATTCTACCATGGCGCTCCACATCGGCACAGGGACTTCGCTGCGTTCCTGTGGGAGCTCGCCTTGGATGATCTTGACAATTGGCATGACTCCAGAATCCTCATGGTACGGTTTCAGGCCTGTGTAGATCTCGCTGTGAGGTCAGCATCGCAGCAGGCAAGGCATAATGCGGGCACGACTCACTTCATAGCACAAAAGACCAAAGGCCCACACATCGCTTGCCGTACAAGGCTTTGCGCTTGTCCGACCGAACTCGGACGGAGTTAGTCGCTCCGGTGACATCCATCTCGGAGTCCCGCCGACGGTGGTCAATAGAGTTGTGACCACCGTGACGGTGCACTCCGGCAGACCCGAGAGCTCCAAGTCCTTGAACCATGCACTGTCTGTCTCGATCAAGTTCTGGTACTCCGCCTTCTCGACTGAGGAGAGTCCGAAGTCGCCAAGTCGCGCCTGGCCTCTCCTATCGACCAGGACATTCTCCTAGGAGTGTGGTGAGCGCGTACCTCATGTGATCCTTGGCATGGACTCTTACTCCTTTTAGGTCGCCATGAACTACACCCTTGGTGTGCAGGTACTCGAGCCCCAATGCGACTTGGTTTATCTACCAAGTTACTTGAGTACGCTGCTGAGTGCCCAGAAGAGCATGGAACCGACCAAGTCCTCCTTGTCAGCACGCGGAGTATTCCTCACATAATCGGTGATATCGCCATGGGGCATCCAGTCTACGATGATGCAAAGCTCGACGCCATCCATGATGACTCCTCTGAACTTCACAATATGCGGGTGATTCAACGTCGACAATATCATCGCCTCTTTTGCGAAAGCCTAGTACCTAATGAGCGACTTTACTTGTATCTCATGTCATTGTGTGAACCCACCTTCTGCACGTATGCAGCCGTATCCTGCCTGATCCGAAAGCTCTTGATAGCCACCTCATAGGAACCGAAGAACCCATGGTAGATATCCGCTGAGCCTCCGTTGTTGAGCGACTCCTTGTTGCTCCGGACGATACCCGACCGACGTAAGTTCTGCGGAACGTAGTATCGGCGCAGGCAGAGCTCCATGAGGTGCTGCTGGCACCGCTTGCGGAACGCCACGGCATTGCCAGCGTCCTCAGCGAACTGCAGTAGACCCTGTTCAGTTCAGAGGCGATACTACGAAAAGATAATGCGTCACCTCTGCGAGCACGCGCGAGCAGATATCCATCCGCTGCTTTTCCTCCTCGAGCTCCTTCTGCTCCTTCTCGGGGTCCGCGCGGGTCTGGGACGAAGTCAGGTTGCGTTGCACCGTCAGCGGGAAGACCTTGCGGATCCAGTTGAGCACTTCTCTCCTCCAGACGATCCGGCCCCACATGTGACTGCAGAATAGCAAGATTTAAGGTCCAAGACGGGAAACCGCCGATGAGATGGTATTTACTCACTCATATCCAGGAGTAGCAGACGGAGGCGGAGGGACCAGATCTCCATGCTCTGCCTGTGGCAGCACACATATGACTGGAGGCGGCGATATTCTCATAGGGGAAGGTGGGCGGGATCGATCCACGTTATCCTCGCTCTTCCAATGCCCATTGCGGCGGGATCGTATACGCCGGAGTGTCTCCTCAAACTCTGGAGAGTCATAATATTCGTCAGAATAGCCGGGTTCGACTAGCTCGAGGGGAGCTTGGACCGCCAGATCGCGGGAAGGCGGCATAGGATACGATATTCGGTGTTTTGTGTGTGGGGGTAGTCCGTCTTCTGCTTTGAATCCTGCCGACAAACCAGGTTTGTATCCGAGCCCCACTGACCCATTCAAGTGCGTATCCGGTGGTTGAGGCGCAAACAACAGCTCGAGCATCCCAGCCTCTATCTTCTCATGCTTATCCAGCCAGCTGAGTTTGTCGTCTTGGTACCACTTCGCCCACATCTTGAACTGCCGGTAGACCTTCTCGCATTGCGGCAAGATATCGCTGGCCCAGATATCACTTGCTGTTCCGAACGCGGGAAGCACCGTTCCTACTCACGGATTCTGGCTCTCGAGCGGACTCTCGAGCGTCAAACAGAGATACTGTTCATACAATCGACCCGCTACCTTCTTGGACAGCTCCTAGATCGATCAAACAACATCCGTTCAGTTCCGAGCCCAGAGTTGCCAAGGAGGACCTCACCTTGCCGAAGGGAAAAGCGCTACGCAGTGCATCGAGTTGGTCCAATCGCTTGATCAAAAGCTTGAACGGCTGCTTCTCCCCTTCAGTCAGACTAATAGGAGGGGCTTGAGGTTCCTCGGCAGGCCCCTTCCTCATCCGGCTGGTCCTGCGGAGATACCATGAAGTACCCATAGAAGAACGAGAAAGTCACCGTAGCGTAGCTTTGAGGGCGACCAAGATATATAGACACGATGCTGTGGACATGCACTGCAGAGACCTGCGAGCGTCTAAGGGCACGAGGTGCACTTCTGACATAGCCCCCGACCATTTAAGCTTGTCTGGGCGCTTGTCAGAACTCGGCGGTTTGAACTGAATAAGAAGCGCACCAGGAATAGCGGGATTCGTGTCGGCCATGACACTGGCCCGACGCAGTCCACAGGACTCGCAGACGGCTGAGCCTGTCATGACACTGCAGGAAAGTTATGTTCGTCGATGGCAGGGTAGCATAGCCTCTTCCACCATGTACGGCCACTTGAAGACGTCTGGAGACTGCGTGTGCGTGTCCGGGAACGACTATGTCTCAGGAACAGTCTAGCCAGAGACTGAACAGCAGCCGAAAGGAAACGGCCTTGACACTGTACCGTATATGTAGCCGATGACAGACGCTTAGGTTAGGGTTGCCACAGGTGAGGAAAGAAATCAGCGATACACTGTCATTTGCTCCTCTGCGTCAACCGAATACACATCAGAAATAGTACACACTAGGATACACCTCGGGAGTCCGTCTTCAACCCTCACAATTGACCTCTACTCTTCCTTGAAGTTCAAAGAAATCGAGTTAACGCAGTGCCGCTCATCGGCTGCCACATTCGTCAATACCCAGATCCAAAGGGTAAAAAGTACGAAACACGCACTGGGAGTCGAGAATCCCTCTCCCTTGAAGACATGCCCCAAGTGACCTCCACACGCCGCACACGTAATCTCCGTCCTCACCATCCCAAACGAGCTATCATCGTGTCTATTGATCGCCCCCGGAATCGCTATCGTCGTCGAGTCCGCCCACATCATCCTCTAGTCTCTAAAAGGGAAATAGACTTACCATCGAAGAACGCAGGCCAACCACACCCGCTGTCGAATTTGGTCGTGCTCTTGTAGAGCGGCGTGCCGCAGCCCGCACATTCGTACACGCCCTCGCGCTTGAACTTGTCGTACTTGCCGGTGTACGCGGGCTCGGTGCCCTTCTGTCTGAGCACGCGGAACTAGCGCCGTTACACTTGAGCTGACTGGGAATACGAGGATAAAAGAAGATGGGCGTACCTGCTCAGGCGACAAAACGGCCCTCCACTCTTCCTCCGGCTTGCCCTTTGTAAAGTCGGACATGGATCTGCTCGAGCTCTGTGAGGCACCCGTCTTGAATGCGAAGCTTGGCTTGGACAGTCGGGAAATGCAAAAGAAAGATGTAGCCGGCGACTTGTGAGCAGCTCTCGCACTGGTCGCCGCAAGAGAAAGCATCTCACTCAGCCTCCCTTCGCTGATCTTCACTATCCCGTCCCAATAATACGTCATCTCACATGATCCCAGCACTTCGATCGAGCATGATCGAGGGTCAGCGATTGACCCCAGGATCCGGTGTAATTAGCAGCAGGTACTATCTAATGTGCATGCAGGAATAATGCTATAATCATGAGTGGTGGTCCTTTTTTCTGCCTCTTCTGGGCGGTGCTCATAAGTACGCCCTCGCACTCCTCCTCGCCATCTAAAACCCATCAGCCTCCACACCCGCCATATCAAAGACCAACTCACCTCAACCACCTTCCACCCGTCCGTCAACTCGTCCCCAATCTCCTCCTCCGCCCGCGTCACCACCGCCGCGTAGTGGCACTGCTCCACCCGGTCCTCTGCGCCCACCACCACCTCCCTCGACACGGCGTTCCGGAATAAAAGAATCTCTTGCGTGGCAAAGGTGATCACGAAAACCGGGATGTTGTTCTCGAGCATTTTCGCAGAGGTTATCTGCGTGAGAGGGTAAGTGTTAGGGTGTAAAGGGGGAGAAGGAAGGGCAACGCACGTCGACTTGCCGGATATCGAGTACTTTGCTGTCGGATATGAGTCCCTGCTTCAGGTACTGCTCCATAGTCGCCCACAACACGTTATACGTCTGTCATCTCCCCGTCAACCACGTCCCGCCCCCAAATACCTAGACACTCACCGCCTCCCCACACCACTTCTGCAACGCCTCCCTGTCCGCACTCAGATACGCATCCACCACTTCGGGCACAATATACTCCCTCAGCTCCCTCTCGAATCCCTCCCGCGTGAACCGTGTGTCCATACTCTTCATCACGCGCATGACCTGCGCGAACTCTGTCTCCTCGAACCAGCCCTTGACCGTGTCCCGCACCCCGCGCACCCCTGAGACCACCGGGTTCTCGGACTCTTCGAACGAAGACTGGAGATTGCTGAAGTGTTGGAAGAGCGGGGAGGTGGATTTAAGCTTCGACCAGGTGGACTCGCGGTTCGCGGAGGCGTGAAGCACGACTGATGACCCCGCCCTATCCAAAGCCCATCAGCCTTCTCCCTTCCACACACATTAGATAAAACAAGACGCACTCGGGATTCGCCACCTCCCTCCGCCCCCGCCCCTCCTTCCGCGCCTTCGCCAACCTCGTCGCCCTCCGCCTCCTCCGCTCCTCCCTCTCCTCAAACCCTGCGTGCTTCGCGCTATAGCTGTCGTCCAGTGCATCCGTGAGCGTCTCTGCGAGGGTCTTGTAGGCGGCCGTCTTGCGGAGGGGCTCGGCGGCGGAGTTGAGGGAGTCGGAGACAGCGGCGGAGGCACGGGAGATCTAGCGGCTGGTTAGTTAACTAAGATACGAGTATCTAGTGGAGTGGAAGAAACGTACGGCACGCATAATCTCGCTTTCCTCCATCGTCTTGAGCGCCTCCGAGACCGCGTCTCCGACTTTAACCCCCGTCTTCCTCAGCTCCTCCGCCGCTGCCCTCAACCGCGGATTCTCCTTAATACTCGAGGTCAACTGCACACCAGCGCGTTAGCATTCCTACAAGATACATGAAATAGATGCAAAGGGGACATACATACCCTTGCGCGCTCATACGCCTCCCTGGCCTTGCGCATGGCCCCTGCATCCTGGAACTTGTCCACCTCGCCCTGCAGTTGCTTTACGTTCTCCTGCAGTTCCCTGTTCTTCCGTAACTCGTCCCTTAGCACATCTACAAAGGTCTGGAAGGGGGATTTTGGGAGGTCGTTTTGGCGGCGGGAGGAGGAGTGGAATGAGGAGAGGGACGCGGGTGGGGAGAGGATCTGGGGTCGGTTGAAGCGCACGGATGAGATGCGCAGGGGCGAGAGCGAGGGGCGCGAGGCGAGGAGGGTGCGTCTGAGGTTCTGCGAGAGCATTTTGGTGGCGGAGGACTCGAGAGAGAAGATACGGTCGAAATGCTCGAAAAGTTTATGATCGGAGTGTGCCGGCGGGACCCGAGAATCCGGGGTGATCTCATGAATGAACGTACCACGATGTGACTGTATATCGAATAGGCTATCCTGCACACTCGACTGCAGTGATAGACAATCTCGCTCGGTATTACAGAACTATGATATTAATATGCCTCAACACATCTAACGTATCTCACACCCTCCTCTCCCGCTCTCGCTCCCTCTTCCACACCCCCTCCGTCATATCCCCAATCCTCATCCTCATGCCCTCCCACCCATCAATCGCCGGCCTCACATCCAGGCTAAACACGGGCGAGCCATCGGGTTCCGGGGGCGCCGAGTAGTAGTCGATCACGTAGCGCACGGACTCGTTGGTGCGTGGGCGGCGGACGAGCCAGTCGTGGCGGTCAAAGGGCGGCTCGGAGGAGAAGCGCTCGGGGAGGAGCCAACCGGCGAATTGGAGGAGACGGGCTTTGGGGGAGAGGGTGCCGGGTTTGCCCATGAAGCGCTCGAGCTGGACGTTGTCGTCGCTGTATCCGTTCAGTCAGACGGGCATGCATCCAGGAGGAAGGAGGACGTGCGCTCACCCGTTGTGCTCTCTCTCCCACCTCAGGACCTCGTCCCACGCCCTCTCGTTCAAGAAATTGTGGATATGGACCATCGTCTGGACGTGCTCCTCCGGCGTCTCCCACCCCTTTCTGACCAACGCATTGTAGAATTGCTGCGGACTCGGGTACTCCCACTTTGCCGCGGCCTGGTCAGCCCTGGGTATGGACGAGAGCGTGCGGTCGGTAGGGAGGGCGATGGCTTGGTCGGGTGCTTGGGATTGGGAAAGGACGGGCATCTGGTTGAGCGGGGAGAGGGTGTCGTGGGGTACGGGGCATGCTGCGGGTTTGGAGGACGAGGAGGGCGATGAGGATTGGTGGCTAATGGGACATTGTGCTGGTGGCGAGGGGGAGGCTGACTGGTGCATGGGGCATGCCGAGGGTGTGGTGGATGTGGAAGGTTGGGATGTTGTCTGGCCCATTTTGTCTTAAAGGCGAGTGTCGAGGTAAGGTGGCGGCGCTGAGCAACTTTTGAGATGGCCTTCAAGCCGGGAGGTCCCGTTGATCGGGCACGTGGTTATGTCCACGAGCCAATGAGCGCCTCGGGTTAGGATGATCTTTGTTCACTGCTTCCGATTGAGGGCGCCCGTAAATATCCTTATGCAGCGAGTCCATCTGCGCGTCGACTAACCAGTAATATCGCAGGTACAACTGGTCCTCAGTACATATTTTCATGTTAGCTCAGCTGCTCAAGCGCTCCCACCCTGAACCGACCCTCGTCCCGAGTCGGTCACTCTCCAAAGGCGACTTAGACTGTGCCTTTCTCCCAGCAGCGGCCGAGTGTTGAGAAATACGAGCAAGTGATTGAGATATACTAGAGTTATGCAGCACATGTGAGTGAGTTGCCTATCTCGACTTGCTTTCTCGCCTACCTTTGCTGAGGATCAAGTAAAGTCCGATACAGACATTGGAATTTCTAGTACCAAACTGGAAGCGATTCAGGTTCTTTCCAAATCCTATATGCAAAGGCGGGCACGCTTCGTACCGAAATAAGACTCGTGAGTGTGCAGGCACTGAAGTGGAATATGTCAGAGGGTCTAAATATTTGGAATCAGAGATACTGGTACGAACGATAGCAATAACCCTGTGTGGATGACATAGACCATAAGCCGGGAAAGTATCGCATTCGTTCTGAGGATCCCAGTGAGCCAGACAAGACCATCCATATTTCGCCTGTATCTTACGCTTTGAATTGGGTGCGGATTCGCCATAGGATGCCACTGAGTGTGGCTGCAATCATGGCATCCACCACCACCCCAGATCCCAGGGTTATGTAGAAGAAGGTCTGCCAAGGAAAGGTAAGGAGTCAGAGGAAAAGATGACAGGAAGTGGTAACAGCTCCCATGCCTTGACAGAGTAGATGTCAATCACGACGCGGACAAGGCCACTAGCGATCCAGTCATTCCAGACACCTATGCTTTCGGAGTCAAAGGCACGTACACTTTGATACAAGTGACTGGCAGATAATGAGCATGTCGTCGTCGGCAGTGATGAGAGTATTACCTATCACAGATGCTGGTAGAAGACAATCGTTAGTTTCGCAGTGCAGCTTAGACGACTAGATTTACCGAAAACGAGAACAGAAAAGGCGGCCTGACACATGAGATTAGCAATAAAACGATACCCTGTCCAGATCTTCTATGGTACGCACGAGAAAGGCGCTCAAAAGGCGGCTTTTCCCGGTAACTGCAATTATCGAGTTTGACATCAGTAGTGATGTCTGCTGTGCATCCTTAGCGAAAGCACTTGCGTTCCCATATCCTCGAGATGCATATCCTGCGAGCCTACAGTGAGCCCTAAAAACAATAACAGCCGAGATACTGACAGTCGTATGACGAGACAAACAGCGCCCTACGAATGAGAGTTAGTCTATTGTCTTCGTCACTTTGGCCCAGGACTTACAGTAACAAGAATATGAGCCTGAACATCACATGAGCGGCGATCTTTGGTGACTAGAACGAGTAACGTACCACGATGCACCTGTAGCAATATACCTCAGTATGATATGCAAGAGAAGGCAAGCACCGTGTAGTACCAGTCGACGCAAAGCAGGTCCATTAGATGTATTCTTCCTACCACAATATGGTGGTATGCGATCCAGATGGAGAATATCGTGTGGGCGGTATCAACAATCCTTAATGCATTCGTGAGGCTAGCCCTCCAGGAGATATTGGCCCGGACATACCAAAGGTAGAACATCTGGCACATGTAACCGATAAGACAATAAGCTTAGCTAATGTCCAATGCAAGCACTCACGACCCTCCTAAAGATCGGCGAATCCCGCCTTTGCCCACGAAAGTAGAGTAAAAACTGGCCTATTGAAAGGCCGTACAACCTAGATAATAGAACGGTGCGATGCGATGAGGAAGTAGATTGGGAGCTTAGGAAAGAGGCACACTCACGCGGCTACACCGAATTCACCCAGGAGGAGGGGTCTCATCAAGTTTAAAAGCAAGGTGGAGAGAGACATATTAGTAGTCTGTGATGCCTCAGAGTACGATGAGCAGACAGGATGGTATACCAAGCATGTCCTTTTATAACACCAACCGGGATCGCAGCATCCGATTATGATGGCCAAATAGGTGACAACTGTACATCGCCAACAATGACCCCAAGAGTGATGGTGAGAGATCATCTGTTCATCTCGTGTGACAGGTAGGCGGGCGTATACTGCAGGAGCCGGAAGAATGCGCCCTTCATCATACTTGAAAAATTTGTGCATATGGCATAGTGGATGCGAAGAGACTGCTCGGCAAGGTCAACAATGGCGAAAGCATGGGGGCCGGCAGACAGTCTTCAGCCATGACAATTGCTCCTTAAGCATCTAGCTGTCCTTGTGTCCGCATAGCTTCCGGATGTGCGACTGCATATCTATGAAATCAAAGATAAAATCAAGATCAAGCGATGGCCGCACCTGCTCGCTATCGAGAGCTGACTGCATGGGGATTTTATGACCTGTTGGTTACCGCCGGATGGACACCTGTCCGTATAAAGATAAAGAGAAAGAGCCTCACTGGACTATTTGTGAGTGATGATAGGACACTCCCTGTCGATGACATTCATGCAGGACGGATAGATAAAGAGAGTGGATGGTGCTGCTACGTACCCGTTTTCTGACGCGCTCACAGCGGACCGTGAGGGTCCACGGGCACTCGGAGTGAAGATAAAACGACAGCTTCTGTGCCTCTCTGATGTGTCGTTGCCATTTCTTCAGTCCCGAGGATAGATGTACAAGATAGATGGCCGAGAAATAAACAAGAGCTTCCAATATCAGCTGAATGCAAGAGAGATCACGGCAACCGAAGTTCAAGGCTCGGAAAAGCCCGTTCTTTCAGTGGTAGACACTAGACATGAGCATCAGACCAACGAAGGACATACAAGGATCCTCAGATAGACTAGAGGAAGAAAGTCCGCCGGGTAGTCTCCAACTCCGGCTGTGCATAGCCACACAATTCAGTAACGTCCTGCAACAATCCACAGTAGGCGCATACCTTCCATATCCATAGATACTCGTTCTGCCTAGGGGGCTCAACCCCCTGCTTGCTCCCGCCTTCTTCAGACTGCTCGCCCTTTCCTGCTTCCTCCGCATCCTGAGGGCTCTGCTCGTCCACTCTGTCATTGTCGCCATTATCAAACTCCAACCTCTTCGCCGGCTCGCCCATGTGCTGCACCGCCGGTATGCCCTTCGTCAACCATCTAAGCTTCAGCGTAAAGCGCGGACCGATTTCTTGCAGGGCTACTTTTTCCGTAGAACGGAATGCATATCTACCGCTCGCGATGAGACATTGGAAAATGGAAAGACGAGACAGGACTTGCCGATGTCGGCGGAAGAAGAGGAAGTCTCGCTGATTGTGTAGTGTGACGACTTGGCGGCCTTGGAACTCGGGCATGGGCGGAAAGAGGGTTTGGAACATGCGACCGACGGCGTGGCCTAGCCGCGTGACGAACCCGTTGAGGACGAGTTCGGGATAGTGCGTTGTAGCTTTTGCGTGGCCCTGGTGTGGATAAATCAGATGCAGAGCTGGGGTACAGGTCGAGGACAAAGAGATGCTCACCCGAATCCGCTTGGAGTTTGCGATAGAGGTCAATTTGAAGTATGCAGTGGGTCCGTTGGGGAGGTGCACAATTGTGATAGCATCTGTGCTACCGTGAGATCTTACAACCTCTGTCCATCGACAGTATCCACCTACTTGGCTTCTTCATATCCTCATTCACGACACATAAATTCGTATATCCTCTCTTCCCAGCCCACACCGCAACCTTCCCCATTTCGAACCCCTTCCCCTTCTTCCGCCTGATAAACTCCGCGCCAGGGAAAATCGTCGATAATTCGTCGCAAAAGTCGTACGTGACCTTGGTCGCCTTGAACCCAGTGGTGATAAGGACCTTGGGCGGGACTCTCGGGTCGAGCACGGACTCGAAGTATGAGGCGAACTCGTCGGAAGCGATGTCGGCAGCGGTATCATTGGGGGGCACAGAGCTGGAGTCTAATGTAGGAGTGTCTGGGTCTTGAGACTTCTCGAGTGGGTCGAGTTGGAGTGCGGAAGAGGAGGCTTGGGCTTGGGCTTGAGGTTCAGCGGTGAGAATGGAGGGGTCAAATTCGCGCATGTTATCCAGGGTGTGGGGGACATTCTCGGCTTTGCGTTTCTAGCGCGCAACATATCAATCCATGTTTTTGAGCTGCACATAAAACAGAGCAGACGTACTTGTTTTGTTGCTGGGTCCTGCGCCTCAAGCTTCGCCTGAGCCAAGCGACGCTGGAGCTTGTCCTGCGACTTGGCCTTCTTCTTCTTTCTGTATACATCTTCTCTCTTGGCCTTGTTCTTGATCAGCGAAGGCTCGAAGCGAGGGCCGGAAACCATGGCGTATCTGGGTCAGCGTATACGAGGTTTACCAAAGTTGCTCGAACAAATTGTGGCTTCAAGTTGTCTGATATTGGGACGTTTCTCACGATAAGTAAAGTTGTAGTTGCGCGCGTGAACGACTACTTCCTTTACGGACGCTCGGACACGTCTGTCCAGACCCGTGCCATGCACTCTCATTCCCTTTCGTCGCGGCGACTGCTGCTGCCCGTCTTATTTTTATTACTCTCAGCGACCGTCAACGCGCTTCACTTTTACCTTGATGCTAATGAGAAGAGATGTTTCGTAGAGGAGGTACCGTCCGAGACGGTCGTTGAAGGCATGTCTACTAGCGTCGCCTGGAGTTTATTGGATGGAACTTATGCTGTCTCGGGCGAAAAGGTCACTATCGCGCTCTGGAGTGGTCGGACGATCAGCAGCAATATGTCTCTAACCCGGAGCTGGGTATCCTGGTAGAGATCGACGTGCGTGCTCAAGCATACTCCCCATCCGTCTTGCGTACTGAACACAACACCAGGAAATGGAAACCTCTCACCCTGTTGTCCGAACCCGAGGACCTAATGACGGCCGTTTCACCTTCACCTCGCACGACTCAGGCGACCACTCCGTTTGTCTCTCGACCAACTATTCCTCCTCCTGGTTCGGCTCCAACACCCACATCCGGCTGTACCTCGACATCGTAGTTGGCGCCGCTAAGCCGGACATCGACCGCGACCGATCGCATATCTCTGCACTTTCCGGAAAGGTTCGCGACTTGAATACTAAGTTGGAGGATATCAGGAGGGAGCAGCAATACCAGCGCGAGAGGGAGGCGGATTATAGGGATTTGAGTGAGGAGACGAATTCGAACGCAGTGTGGTATAGTCTTGCGCAGATTTTGGTGTTGATCGCGACGTGCGCGTGGCAGTTGAGGCATTTGCGAGTGAGTATTGCCTTTTGTTCGGAGGACCAGGGCGTACTGACTATTACTGTAGCGGTTCTTCGAGGACAGAAAAATGCGGTAGTCGCCGCGTATTACCCTATTCCTTTCGCACTCAGGACATTGGATTAATTGCGACGTGTTTGGGTTAATATGCGCTCAAATTACGATCAATATGTCGGCTGCATCGTCGCCAGTCTGGTGAACAACCATCCGTGTTGCGAAGTTCGTATCTGTATGCCGCTTGTCTACAAGTCCGTCCCAGGTAAAGTCCACGATAATAAGTTATTCTAGTCATCCAGCGGAGGCAGCGCGTCTCCTTCGATCTTTTCTCCCAAGGCTAGCTGTTTGAACAGACCATACGCCCGCTCCAGATCATCATTAACAATCACAACGTCATGGACGCCTGGCTGCTTCGCATACTCGATCTCCTTCAGAGCAGTGGCGAGTCTCTTCTGCACAGACGCCTCGGTCTCGGTACCTCGCCCCTGCAGACGTTCGCGCAGTGCGGTGAGAGAGGGCGGGCTGATGAAGGAGTACACCGGGTTCAATTTGGTGCTTTTGATTTGGCGAACGCCCTGTAGGCTCCTGTCACGGTTATAATTCATTTGGGAGCGTAATAAACACACTTGGGCTTCTATGTCTAGTATACACCTGCGGCCAGACTGGCCAATCTCGCGGACAGTCATGAAGCTGGTCCCATAGTAGTTGCCCGAGAACTGCGCGTGCTCGATGAAGGCGCCCTCTGCGATGAGCTGCTTGAACTTATCCTGGGAGACGAAGAAGTAGTGTTTGCCGTCGAGCTCGCCAGGGCGCGGTGCGCGGGTGGTATCTGGATCAGGAACGCATCAGCTGCAGGCACATGCAGACAGGATCGTGATGGCAGTACGGGAGACGCTGAAGCCGAACTTGTCGGGGAATTCTACGAAGAGGCGGGTTAACAGAGTGCTCTTGCCGACGCCAGACGGTCCAGACAGCACCAGCGGACGTAGAAAGTCGGAAGGAGGCATTGCAAACGAAAGACTGGAGAAAGAACAAAGCCAGAGCGAGTCACAAAACAATATTCTTAGGGTGTGACATGTCACGTCAGCGCTTGTTTCGACCTTGACGACCTTTTCAGGTCCGACTTATCCTCCTCGCTCAGCCGCCTCCGCTTTCGCCTTCTCTCCTCCTCTGCTTTCGTATTTAATCATCTTTATTGCTGCTCTGGCGTCGATTACGACCGTCTCTACTCCCGACACGATTTTTCACGAACTGTCATGGGTGCTTTGTGCTGCCGCCCTACGGTCTGCTACCCTCCTCGTCTTCCGCGAGCCAAACTTATGCTGTGGCCGCTGGATAGCCGATAGACTTTGACGCGGATGTTAACCTCTTCCACTTCGTTCTGCTTCGGTGTGTGGGCAAGGGCGCCTTCGGAAAGGTCGGGACTGCCTTATCGTGGGTCCACCCATCGCTTACCATTGGTTCAGGTCCGCGTAGTGCAGCACAAGCAGACACGCGACCTTTATGCCCTCAAGTACATCAACAAAGCAAAGTGCGTAAAGATGAAAGCAGTGGCGAACATTATACAGGAGAGACGCTTGCTGGAAGAGGTGCGTCCTCAGTTCGTTCCCGCCGCGCGGATAGTGTTTTTGACGGGCTGATTCCTGCACCGGTTCCTCCATCTATCAAGATTGACCACCCCTTCATTGTGAACTTGCGGTATGCCTTTCAGGATGACG
This sequence comes from Heliocybe sulcata, assembly GCA_004369045.1. NCBI lineage: Eukaryota > Fungi > Basidiomycota > Agaricomycetes > Gloeophyllales > Gloeophyllaceae > Heliocybe > Heliocybe sulcata. The sequence goes on along the minus strand of ML213510.1, from coordinate 95,999 downwards.
AGAACTGCTTTTTCGTGCTGGACCTTATGCTGGGAGGGGACTTGCGATGTACGTTGCTGTATTAACGGAATAGCCTTCGGTGTCTTACGACTGGTTTCGGTTCTAGTTCACCTAGAAAGGCTAGGCTCGCTAGGAGAGGACACAGTCAGGTACTACGTCGCGGAAATTTCCACTGCACTAGCCTTCCTACACGAAAACCGCATAATCCACCGGTACGTCCTTGTTCTCTATTCCTCTCCCCTGTCTAATCCCTCACACCTTCTATGCTATTCTAGCGACCTTAAACCCGACAACATCCTCCTCGACGAGCGCGGCCACGCGCACATCACTGACTTCAACATCGCCGTGCACTACTCAGACCGGCGCCTTCTCACGGGTGTCGCTGGCTCCATGGCCTACATGGCCCCTGAGATCCTTGCAAAGCGCGGCTACACGTACACCATCGATTGGTGGTCACTCGGCGTCTGCGCGTATGAGCTCATTTTTGGGCGGAGACCATTCCGAGGGAAGACGAATTCCGACCTGACGACGAGCATATCGAAGGATCCGTTGAAATTCCCGGAGGACGCGGAGTCGCGATGTAGTAGAGCGGGGTTGCAGGCGTTGAAAGGGGTGAGTGCTCTTTTGCAGGCATGAGACAGGCTGTTTAGTACTGACTCTTGCGGTATCGCTAGCTCCTGGAGCGCGATCCTGCAAAGCGTCTGGGCTGCAAGCCAAACGGAGAAGGTTTCGAGGAACTCCGGCGGCATCCTTGGTTCAAGAACATCGACTGGGGCACGTTAGAAAGCAAGCAGCAAACATCACCGTTCATTCCTGATGTAGGCGTTCCTCATGATACTGCCGCTAGTACTGATGGCGATGTGCTACGCAGTCCAAGAAGGCGAACTTTGATGCATCGCATGAACTGGAAGAATTATTACTTGAGGATAACCCGTTGAAAGCAAAGCAGCGGAAGGCTAATCAGGATAATCTGAGTCCGGAGATGCGGCAAATGGAGGAGCAGTACGTCCCCCCTTGCTGTCTTCCCGCAGTCCCGTTTCATCCTAACGGATACCTTCTGCAGGTTCACAACATACGACTTCAAGAAGATGCAGCGCCGATCGTACTACCCGCACAACCAGCAGATCCAGTCGACAGTCACCGCGACCTCGTCAACAGGTATGACGGGAGTGCCCTCGCGCCCCGTCACGCCAGGTGACTTCCAGAGCGACGTTGGGCTGGCTGTGCGCGGCGCCCATGACGACTTTGCGAACGACTCGGATGGTCATGGGATCAGCTTGAATAAGCTGTCAATGAACGAGAAGGAGTATTCATAGCTCCTGTGCTCCTCTTGTGCGTGGATATGACAGTTGTTGGGAGCGTCTGCTGACGCACGCGGGAATCAAACAGCTTGATGTTGACTTCACGCTCGCTCCGATATGTACAGACTCTGGACTCACGTGCAACTAATACCCACTTTATGCTCGGCCTCCCTCTATCACTCACCTCGTTCCCTTTCCGCTTTCCCTCCTTTCGCGACACGATGCTTTCTAACCTTCCTCCTTGCATACTGTGCTTCTTGATGCTTTCTACCCTCTCCTCGGCGTACCTTGTGTTTATAATATCCTTCTCACTGGAGCTCACTCATCCTCTACCCGTTCTGCGGAGTTCTTGGTCAGTTACATGCTGTATTATCTTTTCTAATGTCTCGGGTGCTGGCCGGTCTCAGCAGATACGGTTGGTTGAATGATTTTGCGGTGCTATTCGTTATACTAGCTGGGGTGTCGATAATCACTTTCTTTCTGCGACGTCCGCTTTGACTCAATGTCTATCACGATCACTCTGAATAAAACGCTGTTACATTAGTCGAAAATGTGCTCTGGACTGCAGTGACGGACCGAGACAAATGAAGATATCGAGCCCCGGCGCCGAGATCAACCTTTGTGGCGCCACTACATGCCTGCTCCATCCCTCTCTCATCCTCCTCACCGCCCGCCACCAACATCTATTCGCCATGAACGCCACTGTCCTTAGACCAGCGCCATCCCCGTCTTTCTTTCTTCCGACGGACAGGTCCCCGTTCTACTACTCTCCGAAGCCCGAGCTCATCTCGGGCGTCCCGGACCATGCCCTCGCTCTCGCAGCGCCCATCATTGCCTACTGGGCTGTCTCGCTTTTCTTCCATGCCATGGACGTGTCCAACTGGAAGTGGCTTGACAAATACCGCATCCACGAGTCTGCCGAGGTCAAGACGCGGAACCTCGTTACCCGGTGGGAGGTTGTCAAAGCTGTGACTTTGCAGCACATCATACAAACTGTGCTGGGGGTATTTTGGGTGCAGCCGCAAGTGTCCGGGGCTGGTGTAGACCACCCGGGGAATATGAGGCAGTTGGCAGGGAGCGTGCAGTGGTGGCTGAAGATGGCGATGGGGGAGGCATCCGGGGACAAAATGTTGGCGACGAGAGGGGGCGTGATAGTGTACTTCATGTACTGGTGGGGGATACCGACTGTGAAGTTTATGTTCTCAATGTGCGTGTACCCGTCCTTTCGTCCCGTACTGTTCCCTCACCTGGATGCCTAAAGGTTCATCATCGATACATGGCAATACTTCTTGCACCGCGCCATGCACGTTAACAAATGGTTGTACAAGCACTTCCACTCCGTTCACCACCGTCTCTATGTCCCTTACGCTTTCGGCGCTCTGTATAATCACCCTGTTGAGGGATTCTTGCTGGATTCTATGGGCGCTGCGGTAGCAGAAGCACTGGCACACTTGACAGTTCGTGAAGCAAGCCTGCTTTTTGTTATCTCGACCTTCAAGACTGTCGACGACCACTGTGGGTACCGGCTGCCCTTTGATCCCTTACAATGGATGACCTCGAATAATGCCGATTACCATGATATCCACCATCAGGTATGTCATATCAACCGTAAATCCTGCGATCAATGCTTAGCTTATGATGTGGACGTTAGGTGGTTGGCATAAAATCCAACTTCGCCCAACCATTCTTTACACACTGGGACGTCATCCTCGGTACGCGGATGACACGCAAGGATATCGAGCTTCGCAGACAAAAGGTCCGCAGCATGACCGACTAGCCGGCTGGCTCTTGTCCTCGACTCTTGTATTCATTCAGCGACCCTCCCTCCCCTTCTTGTATCACTCATTTAGTAACATAGTATATGGATCCGTTAATACTTGGGTGGATTGGCATATATTGGTATCGGAAAGGATATACGGTACGGAGATCTCACGATACGCAGAGTGCCAAAGGAAGTGCAAGACATACAGAGCAAATAACACAAGCTGAGTGTACTCGCTACCAGCTGTCCAGCACTTGTTTCGTGAGTGGTAATGTCCCGAGATCCTGCTCGTATTCAACTTCTACTCTTGCACCGCCTGGACATATGCATGATGCAATTAGCGAACGTCCTGGTATTAATGTACGACCGCCACTCACGCTTTGACTTCTTGCCAGTCTGCTTCTTCGGCGGTATCGACTTCGCTTTCCGTTTTCCAAGACGTGGTTTGGGCTCCTCAGCATCCTCGTCGCTCCCTTCGTCATCTTCGTCGCTCCGCTCATCGGACTCGTCACCCTGCATACGATCAGTCAGCAAGTGAAGCCACAAGAACAGTTTAGCGCTCACCATCTCCTCCATATCACTCAATTCGTCCTCATCCCCACTTAAATCGCTCACATATTCTCTCTCGCCCCACCCCTCCTCCTCCTCCTCCAGCTCCTCCTCCAACTCCTCATCCGTCTCGTCGTCCTCCATCTCAAGCTCCTCGCCCTCGTCTAGCGCCTTCTCAGCCTTCCTTTCCCGGTCCAACACAGCCTGCCATACATTCTCGTTCACGTTGAGCGGGGCGTCACCGTAGGCTTTGGATTTTAGGCGCTCGAGGAGCTCCTTTTCGATCGAGGCTTCGAGGTGCGCGGCCGAAAGGGCCTTGCGTTCGCGCACAGCTTCGCGACGGTCGAGCTTCTTCTTTACGCCGACTAGTTTAGGCTGTTGGCGCAGCCGTAATCGCCGCATCTTTAGAAGGTATTGGGTGATCTTCGTAACTCTTTGTTTGCATTTGTGAATGGTAAAGTTAGGCCAGTAGATCAGTTCCTGGTCGATCTAGGATCGAACATTTCAGCCGGTGTACGATGACGAGTGTTCGTGTCAGACCCACCTGCTGCAAGGCCTTCATATAGTTATTTGACAGTTTGATCTTTTCCCACATGTGGGCTGGACTGTGCGCGCGCTCGATTGTTTTTACATAGAGATATAGGACGCCTGGAAGAGCGTGTGCGTGATTTGGTCCGGGGAGAAAGATTGTCTGAGATGTATCACTCACCCTCCTTCTCCCGCACCGTCGCATATCGCGAGTTCGCTAGTGGACATGATTGCCGATTGCAAAAACCGGTCACGTTGTACTCATTGCGGCAGAAATTCTGTGTGTGCGTTCTAGGATTACCCTTCTGTGAGCACCAGGAAACACGAAGTCAGATCGCAGGACGTACTTGACTTTGTAGGAGCAAAACTGCTGGTTAATGACCGACCAAATAACATCGTCGCTCTGCATAGTGGAGGCCACGCAAGACTCAGAGAGCGGGGGATGAAGTCAAGGACTTGAACGGGTTAGAAAACTAGCACAGCGATCATTCACCCCAAATCCGGAAATCATAGCAGCCACGTGGCCTGCTACCGGCGGCAAGCATGCTGCATCGCGTTCACCACGACACTCTCCTCTCTCTCTACTTCAACATGAGCTCTTGGACGCTTGCTTCCCAATACCGCTCGCCGCTCTTTTTGACATCGCGCAGGCTACGCGGTTTCCACTCATCTGCTTCCCGGTCCGACTTCCACTTCGACACCCACCACTTCGTGCAGCGACTCGAGCGGGAGGGCTTGAACCGCGCGCAAGCGGAGGGGATCATGTCGGCCATGGCAGAAGTCATTGACGAGAGTATACGGAACATGACGAGCAATATGGTGACGAAGGCGGACCAGGAGAAAGTACGTGATCTAATTTCCGCCTACTGTCTCTACTCCCACGTACCAAAGAATCTCTCGCTGTCCGGTCTATAGCACCAGTACACGCAGCAAGTCGATTTTGCGCAGCTCAAGTCCGAGCTCCAACTGATGGAGAAGAATGATCTTGCAATGTTGAAAGCCGAGAATGATCGGCTCGTCAATGATATTGAGAAACTCAAGCAGCGGCTTCGGGAGGAGATCACGCGCACGCAGGGCGGCGTGCGGCTAGACCTCAACTTGGAGAAAGGCCGGATGCGCGAAGAGAGCAGTGGGCAGGAGCTGAAGATCAAGGAGGTCGACACACGAATCGAACAGGAGATAGCGAACCTGCGAACAGCAATCCAAGCATCCAAGGTACGTCTTACGTCTGGTCATCTGATATTCTCTGCCCAACCCGTCTTGTATGTCTTCGTGTTTAGGCCACAACACTCCAGTACCTTGTTGGTTTTGGTAGGTGCTCCCAGTGCTAGGCTTCTCACCGTCTACTAATGGAAGATTTAGTCACTGGCTGCTCAGCTCTGTTAATGGCATACTTGAGATTCAGGCTCTAGCCAGATGTCCTCACATACTGTTTGGATGGCTGTCAATCAGGGCATTGGTTGCTGCTAAATGTACTTCTATAGACTACTATTCCTAGGATACCTGAGCAATATTCACTAATTTATACTACAGTCGTGGACAGGCAAAGCCTGCAATAATGATGTCTGGGATTTTCCACCTCCGGAATTTTTGGGCAATGGAATTTAATTGCAGGAATCATCTGTTTAGCCGGGGGTTGATTTGCATGAGGTGATTCATTAGGAAAATGTCAGCACAGAATGACTTGCCCTTGTTTTCTCTTATTATCTTAACCAGTCTTAAATCCAGTCAGAACTGACAAGATTAAAATCAAATAGGCTTGATGTAGATAGAGCTCAATCGAAATAGATTGCATACTGGGTGCAATTCCTCGAATAAAGACACAGTTCGTGTGGAATTGTCCGGCGATGCTTCCAAATTGGGATGCCAGAAGGGTCTCAGACACTGAAAGCTCCCGCAAGTTGTCCCAAACTTGCCTTTGACTCAAAACTGTTGAACACAGGAACCCTCAGCCGTGAACACAGGAAACAGGCTGAATATATTAACTACCTGTTGAACACAGGAACTATAGTAACGAACGTAAT